>JAOTRC010000034.1:14863720-14878868 GCA_027497675.1 Cyprinella lutrensis
CTTTTATGTAGTGTTAAAAAACTGGAACAGGAAGTGCTTCTGGACCAGTGTTGTTTACATCTTGTAAAATGGTCTATATATATATATATATATATATAAATAGATTGTTGTTGGGCAATTAGTGTTTTTTGTGACTAACAACAGTGATCTCATAATGACATAAGCGAGTGAGTGATGGCTGGATGAAACAGGGAGTAAGATACAGAAGACAAGGAGGATGACAAACAGTAGTAGAGTTATAACAAGAGGTCTTCTGAGACCGGCTTAGTGTTATGCTAAGTGAGCATGTCATCTAATCAATTCATCTTAGCAAAATAGAAAGAGAGAGAAGAGAGAGCGAGAGAAGTACACTGAGATGTTTTTTTCTATGTTAAATGAGTCCTGCTATGTTGAATGACTCAAGTGTCATTTCAAAGCACTCTCAAATGAGCCAGAAACTGAATGAGCTTTAGAGATGCTACTGCTGCTGGGTTGCTAAAAATACCCAACTAGTGCTGCAAGAAACAAAACTTTCTAAACAAAATCAAGCTACATTTATATTTGAAATATTCTCCTAGAATGATAATCATGACAATATGATTCCTTTAAGAGGTTCTGGGCAGAAATGGGTTTGAAGGTTTAAGCTGCTGTTTGTGGAGGAGGAAGAGAGTATGGCACTTACATCTTTGGTAATAAAGGAGCTTAGCAGTGTCACAAAGGACCAGAAGAAAATTCCACTGCTCAGAATGATCTTTCTGTTGAAACGGTCCCCCAGGTAACCGAAAATGGGTGCGGCCACCATGAAACTGCAGATGAAGACTGGAAAGAATAACAGAAGCAGAGCAGTCATTTTTAACATTCATTGACACATTTATCTCATACTTTGTAGCATTTTTTGTGCTACAATAACATTTGTCAGTTCTGAAAAATACTTTCTACTTAAATGCAGAAAAGGGAAAATCCACATCCTTATTCTTTAAAATGAGAGGAAGCTTAAAGATTCCCTTTCTATTTTGCTAATTCACTTCCTGCCCACAATCCTCTTATGTGCTACTGCCCATTAAATCAATGGCCAGACAAGACCTACTCACAATTCCTAACTCAAGATGGTTAACTGCTTTAACCAAGCAGTTTAACATGACTATAGATTTGCTTAATGCTGGATTAGTATGCTACACACACCTTTTTTTTGACAGTTTCTATATATTGTTTCGTATTTTCATATTTTTTCATTTGTTTCATATTTTGATTATTTCTAGGCTATATTTATGAAGTGTAACTTCCTTTATTCAATTTTGAGTTTCCATATTTTTAATATTTTAATTTCATTTATTCCATTTTTTAATTATTTATATTGTTTCATATTTTTATAATTTCAATATTTTTTAATTTAATTTCTTCTTTTTCTTGTTTCTATATTTTCCATTTTTTTCACTTGCTGTTTCAGTTTTTTTCTCCATCATTTCTGTAGTGACAAGTATACATCTCAGATATGTGCACCTGACAGACCCTGTACATTCCCATGCCACGCAGATTGTACATTTTTCCTCTATATACACACACCTGCATACCTCTAGAACATACTTTATTAACCAACACACTCATCCTTTGGCATCATATAGGTGACGCTATATGACATTTCGTCAAAATACTACACAAATGGCACCCTAGCGTCAATATAACATGCACTGTTATGGGTAGGTTTAGGTCTGGGGTAGGGTCTGTGTCTCATATTGATGCTAAAGGATGCCAGTCACCTGTATGAGGCCTTGGGTTCTGCGTGTTATATTGACGTTAAAGGGTGCCATGTGCGTAGTATTTCAACGAAATATCATATGGCGTCACCTATATGACGCCAAAGGATGAGAACGGGCTCTTATTAACAGTCTTCAACTGCATAAAGTACACTCAAAAGTATCTGATGTTAACAATTTCTGGAAAAGTCCAAGATACCACAATCATTGTGTAAGACTTCTTAATCCTGCAGTTTCTGACTTGACAACTCCAGTTGGGTGCGCTGAAAAAGGCATCCAAAAAGCTTTCGTAATGATGGCATTAGGTAATAATGTTGGAAATCTGGAAACTTCAGAGCTGCAGATTTTGTGGAGTTTTACCATCTGCATAAACATTGTGTGTGATGCAAAGTGAGCATGTGTTTGCAAGCTTACAGATAACAGAAATACAGTGCTACAACAGTCCAAATCTGCGAATACATACTAGTACAGTTCCGTGATATTTTATAATAAATCAACATCCTCTTTTGTGCTGTGCTGAGGTTGTGAGACCTTGGTCACACCAAGTCTGTGGCTATAAAGTCTGGGCTGAATTTATAGCCGTCTCCCACCCTTGATCAATGGCCATGTTTGGATATTTAATAACTCCCCATTTTTGAGGAAGGCCGAATTTGCTGAAGCCACCGGAAACATTGCCCAGTGTTATCCTTGGCTTGCTTGTTCAAGCCAAACTCGACCTGACTTGAGTATATCCACTCTAGAAATAGGCACGGAGCCTAAACCGAGCCTGCTGGGAAATCAGCTCTCTCCACACACTGAAACCTGTACAAATTACAGCAGCACTATACACTAAATGATCTGCTATTTCATCCCCGACTTCACTCGCTTAGTGATCGTAATTAGGCTGCCTTTGAAATCCGTCCCAAAACTGAAAAAGGACTTCAATAAATAAATAAATACGAAACAACAGTGAGTAAATTATGTTCGTGAGGTTAAAAAGAGTCAGAGCTCGACTTGTTTACAAAAGTATAGAGTAGGTCTGATTTGATAAAGATGCTGTAAACAAGACAGGGAGGAGATGAGAGTTAAACTGGCGCTCTGTTGAGCAACTTGCAGCAAAAACTTGAAGACACCGGATTCAAACATCACTTCTTTGTTTCACGACAGGCAAAAGTCTCATGATGAAATTGCTCTGTCAGTAAGTACCATGTCATTACAGTCCTTTCATATCAACTATTTCGCTGTTACTGCACACTGTGTATAAGAGCAAGGGGTTTTCCAACTTTTCCCCCTATACTCTATAATTGAGTTTGGGGTTGTGTACTCAAGACTCGGACTTGGTCTCGGACTCGAGTCCATATTTTAATAGTCTCGGTCTTGTCATGGACTCGTGTGCATTTTGACTCGGAATTGACACGTACTCGAACATATTAGGACTCGGACTTATTTCCGAGTTCAATTCAAAATATGTTGTGATTATATGTTAAAATTTCTTTAAATTGTTTGATTGAAATGTCCAATGACTGCTGACTTCAGTGTCACATGACCCATCAGAAATAATTCTAATTTACTGATGTGTGATTTAAACATTTGTAATTATTTATCATCAGTGTTGAAAACAGTTGTACTAAGGTTAAATCCAAAATAATAGCATTTATTTGAAAGAAATCAAATTCTTATTGTACAAACATATTTTAAAAATGTTTTTTATTGTATTCCAATATTTAGTGGATCTCCTAAGCAGAATATCGCAGAGATGATATAACAGAAATCTCACAGGCTATGATCCACCTGAGCACAGCTCAACTAAAGCAATTAACACCTCTCTCTCTTCCTGAGATGTTGATATCTTGCCTTTACCCAAGAGCCATGTCCTGCTAATTCCTCAGTTAATGACCTCACTCCTTGTCCGCGTTCATCACATCATATAACTTTGCACATCAATTACACCTGTGTGTGTGTGTGTGTGTGTGTGTGTCTGACTGTGAAACAGAGAGAGACACAGTATCCAGAGAGAGACAGAACATATGGACGAACACCATACACACAACATGTGTGCAGTGAACGGCTCCTGAAATATTCATGGCTCATCTTTCCCTGATGAATGGTTCCCTCAGAATTAGTATGTTAAACAGACCGAGATGTTCACTCTCACTAAGGTGGGTTTCACATTAAGGACATATTCTTGACAGAGGGACAAAGACTAGACATTTACATTTAGTCATTTAGCAGATGACAATTCAAAGCGATTTACAAATGAGAAAAAAAGCAGCCAAGCTAAAAGAGCAAGTACATGATTTTTTTTACATACGCGCTTTAGCTTAGAAAAGGGGCATCCTCCTGGAGACAAAGTCTACACTATCCTACTGTTTCATCCACAAATAAAGCAAACATTATCTCCATGCTCAAATAAATGACATTCAAAGATTAGAAACAGCTCTTTTGAACGCCATTTTGCAAATAATGACCAATGAACAGTACTGTATATTGAACATTATTCCAATCAATGGCTTTATTTCATAGTGCTTTTATAACCGCTTTCGGTCACACTTTAGAGGTCCAATTCTCACTACTAACTAACTAATAACTATGACTTTTGCCTCAATAAACTCTTAATTACTGACCTCAATCAGACCAGATATCAGACCTCAATAGCAGCAAAATAGTTTTCCAATACAACCTGTTGTACTTATACTTACATTGTACTTATTTTTCGATGTAAGTACAAAGTACTTAAAGCCACGTAATATAAAGTGGGACCAACATATTTAATAAGTAAAAAAAAACTTAAGAGCGCTGAAGAGGTTTGCTGTGTTTATCCTGTTCTGACCTGAAGTTATTCCCCTAAAGCTCTTCAACAGAAACATGCTTCCTCATAATGATATTTCTGACATAGCTTGAGGCATGTAACATACCTTCACCTGTCATTCCGGGTGACTATACTGTTCCGCTTTATGTGACCTCCAATGGTGTTTTTCGGAGGTTATTTATTAAGATAACACGTGTAATGTGTTTCAAGTGGCTGATTCATTGCCTGTAAATGCCATTCTGGATTCCCTCTCTTTTAGAGCGCAATGTTCCTCTGTCACTCATCGCTACTTGCCTTCTATTTAAAATTCATGCCGCCTTGAATCTGTCAGAAAAGCTCCCAGATAGATGAGTGTACACACTCACACTCCTCTGTCAGCCTCCTCTTTTTCCCTTAAAAGGATGAAATATGATATAAAGAAGGATTACATCCGTCACCATTCTGACAAAGAATGACAAACACTGCACCTTCACCTCTTCCTTACTTGTTTTCTTTAACCCGTCTGTCAGAGCATGTTGACCCTCCATATTCGGTATTTGTCACGCAGGACCAGTAGCTCTTCAGTTTTATATTCCATAACTATAGTTAGCCTCGCAACGTATTGCTGTTTACAATGCTGTGCTTTAGCAACAGGAACCAAAGAAAATAATGTGTTTTATTTTTTTGTATATCCTACCCTCAAATATTGAAAACCATCTTGGAGACCACAGAAAAGTCTTTTCCTGGAATATTTCTTTGGGTTTTACACAAACTTTGCATTATGTTTGCAGTGGAAGAAATGGTTTCAATGACAGTGGTGCAATGATTCATTGTAGCTATTTGTCTACGGCAAACAGACTTATAAAAGGAGACTCAAACTAGACACATGGAGGATATGTAAATGTTGCATGCAAATGGTAAACAAATACTTCTCAAATGAGGGATTATTTAAGGATCGACTAAACAGTAATTTGGATAGTTATTTTATTATTTGAAATTAATCTTAACCGAGATCAAACCATCCATGGATGTTCTTTTGTACGCCAGTGAATTGCTTTATGACTTAGATGACTTACTAATGACTCTAATGACTTACTAATGACTCTAACTTGCTAATGACTCTAATGAGCCGGTTCTTTTTATTAAATGGAAAAAAAAAACATACAGCATTAAAAGTGTAGTCCAATTCACAAATAGATTACTGGGTTACTACTGGGTTGAATCAGTCAGACAAATGTTTAATTAAACTGAAATTACAAGAGTTATTATTGTTTTTAGTTTTTTTGTAAATGAAAAAAAAATAAGGACAACTTTGAAAATGTATCTTTAAATTACAATTACATTTTAAATAAAAACAGCTATTTAAAATTGTAATAACAGTGCTCTAAATTATTCTTTTACTATATTTTTAATAATAATTTTAAAAAGTGTTGCCGTTTTGTTGAGCATAAAGAGGCTTCTTTCTAAAGCATTGAAAAATCTTATTGAAACCAATCTGTGTATATCCTTTCTTTCTTTTTAGGAAGCACTGCTGTAGAATTTAAAATAAAAGTTCTTACACAATAACTTTAAGGTTGCATATCTGAAGAAACCATCTATACTTCCTCCTTGTATCTATATGACACTGCATTCTGTGCATAGCTAAAGTCTAACCGTCTGCAACATACCAAAGCTCTGACCCAAATGCAAATTCTCTTTAAATGTTTGCATACAAGGAACAACCAGATTTTTACCACGGTATCTGATATGTCACATACCTGAAGCATCTCAGTTTTGAATTTGCGGCTGATGCTTGACAATAGGAACTCCTTAATGAAATAACAGAGATTCCAGCTCACATTCTGCTACCTGTAAATCGTTATGAACAGAGGAAACCCAACCTGTTTCTGTTGATGCAAATGACGCATAAAAACATTAGCTGGATTTGAAACATGCTGGTGACGTTCCTCTATGTCAAGCACCTCAAAAGGTTTGCGTCAGGCCGCTTAAAAGGCTCATTTGGCTATTTTGCACTTCTAGACAACACATATTTGGGCTGTGTCAAAATAAATGAAGCATCCAAAGCTCCTACACGGCCTTCCCCATACAGCCAATGGCGATTTGAGCCAGTGTGGGTGAATGTGATTTAACAGGCAGAAGTGGGTCGTGTGTGGTGGGCTAGCTGTGGATGACTAAACTAATGACATCACGCCGAATTTAATTGCTTGGATATCTTTTATTTGCAGTGCTCAAATAACGCCTTGACTTCGTGACTCAATCTTCAATCGCAGCTGAAGTAGGAGTGAGTGATGTAATCAGCGTAGGGGTATAGCCTCAGAAAATAAGACACCTCGTATCATAATATACACCTAATATCAATCAATGGTCAATTTCAAGCCATTTCAGTTTAACAGATCAGATTAAATCTTATTCAATTCATTGTGTGTTTAAGTGGCTATAGGCTGAATTAAGGATACTTCTAATGCTTCTTTTGATCAAAGACCAAAGATAACTTGAGACATGTTACTATGACAACAGGACTACCTGTACTGGCACTGCATTATGTAGTTTGTGACTCAGTTTACAGGAATCACCATCTCTTTATGCAGCATTGTTTCGCTGTCGAGGAGAAACACACTCGGCTATGAAGCCTTCACAGGTGAAGACAATAATGACTTTTGTTCTCTTCTAATCATTTCTTTTGGATGGCAGTCGGGCAGTGTGTGAGTGGGTGTTTGGACTCAGAAAAATCGTGACTAGCTAGTCGGTCAAGAGGACACGCATAGAAACACACTACCTCAGGGTGGAAGTCAACGCAACTTCCTCTCCATACGCAGAAAAAGTTTGTGCTTTCTGAAGGGCAAAACTCCAAGTTCAGTTAGAATGGGTTATGAAACCATTCGCATACAAATTACTGGCATTGAGATAGAAAGCATTATACAACAAGCTAATAAGGGGAAAGCTAAGCTCAGTGAGCATCCTAATTAGCCGGAAAGTGTCAGGTACAACCCTGATTTAAAAAGTTCTGTTCAGTGACAAAAACAAATTGTCTTTGCATCATGAATGCAAAATCAATTGAAGAGTGAATAATGTCCAACTGTATCTGTAGAAAAGCTATATCTGGATCTTGATTATTTGCAGAAAAACTAGATTTTTAAAGGTTAGTTTATAGGAGAGCTTAACAGATTGACATGGACAATATTTTGTGCTCTGAGGACTTTTATCTTTGTGTAATCTAATCTGTGAAATAATAAAGATAAAATGTTTTCTCTTTCTTGCTGGATTAAAACATATATTTTCTTAGTCACTAAAGGTGGATCAATAATATAATAAAACACATTATTTCAATCTCTATTTTTGTTTCCCTGAAAAAAAATAAAATAAAGTGTTATTCCCTAAAAAAGTAACCAATTGCATAACTTAATTTTTATTATTTTATGCAAAATCACACCTGTACAGTAGAGGGCGCTGCTCAAACAAACCTTTCAGCTGTGCTGCCATTCTGGATCACATTCACAGAAGAAGAAAGTACAACACTCTTTCTTCAGCAAAAAAAAAAACAAAAACAAAAAAACAACAAGCTTAAAGTCCCCGTAAACCGGAAGTTGAAAATGACTTTTCTCCAGTAATGTGACGTATTTCCAAGTGAAACGGAATATTGAACAGAGGGCAGGGTTTTACTCTAGCGCTCCTCTCCATCTCTTGCTCATAGCAGACTAATGGTTTGACCGTTTCCCAACCCAAGCCGTCAAACCTACACTCTAAGAAATAAATCCGTAAAATAACAGAAAAAAAAACTGGCAGCTCATTACCTGGACTTTTTCCCGTTAAAAAACTGACATTTTCTGTTAACACAATGCAAAAAAAAAATTCAAAATACGGGTAAATGACCTGTAAAAGACAAAAACGGGAAAATCCTTCAAATTTATATGGTACATTGTACCGTAGTTTTACGGATTTTTTTTACAGTGTGTGTGTGTGTTATTTTTCACATTAGTGTTTTACTGTATTTTTGATCTCTCTTTAATATGCTATTGATCAACAACAAAAATTCAGGATTAATTGACGAATAGAAAGTTCAAAAGAACATTTAAAATAGAAATCATTCTAAAACTGTTTCTTTTTACGCAAGAAAACAACAACAAAAAAGTCAAGTTTAACGCATCTTTCTGAATAGAAGTGTTGTGCTCTAAATAAAAAAAATAAAAACAATAATGTACAATATAATTTATATATTTCATTTAGATTTTTTTGTATAATACTTAATATATAATAAATATATAATTAATGTGTGTTTAAAAAAATGAGGCCTTCTTATTATGCAATCCCATTTGGCTAAAAATGGTTTAAACATTTCAAATAGTCAACCAACCAAAGTAAGCATGTTTTTGAATAGTATTTTGAGCATTTTGAAACGGGAAATGATGAGGATGCGGGAACTTGTCTGGAAACAGGAGGATGCCATTTCTCAGGATAATAATCAAGCGTGTTCTGATGCCAGCTGCAGGGAGCAGTTCAGTGTTCAAGTCTGATTGGATTACTGACGAGATGAGAGATCTCGGGCTTGATTGTTCTCTTCCATCTAACGCTGCATCATCAAACTGATGATAAAATAAAATCACAGATTTACGTCTTTCTTTCACTGTTTTCACTGATTTCTAACTTCACCCGTTGGGCCGTTGAACTCCCTCCTCCGGTTCTCTCGGTAGATTCTCTCTCCCTCCCTCTGGGGTCTGTAATAGTAGCAGATAGAAGCTTGCAGAGCCCACGGCATTTACCCAGAATGCACTTGGGGTGAGTGGGCAGTAAATCTAATATCAGTCTTGTGCAGATTGATCACCTGTCACATGACTCGCCTAATACTCTCTAAGTCTCTCCTTGTGTCACAGTCTCGCACACACAAAACTTTAGTGATATTTTAGTGAATATAGTAAATTGTTTGTCAGTCCTAAATACAATTACAGTATCTACTTGTGCAATACTATGGTCCAGTCCCAAATGGCACCCTAAACACTTGCGGTCTTGTCCTACGGCTTGACAAAAGTGTGCGTCGAGGGTGCATATTGACCCCGAAGGGGGTGCTTGCGGACTTAATGGATATGCGGCCGCCATTGTAAGTCCACAAGACCAAAGGTGCATATGAAGTGTGCCATTTGCGACAGGGTCTTATCACCTCAAAAGGCTTTTACCACAGTGCAGTAAACTGTAAACTGACATATTTTGACATTTGTATCACATTACAAAGCAGGTTAAAAGGGGTATGGTTACTTAGGAAACTGTGTTTTATCTCTCATTTGCTTTTGTTAATACTATCTGTTAAGTTGAGTTTAGGGTAGGCAGTGCAAGTTGCTAAATGTTAAAAAAGTTGCCATAAAACTGAAGTTGCAATAGTCTTTTCTTCCATATTGTTATATCCCAGTGAAACGACTTCTCAAACAAAAAGCTCTGGGACTTGAGTTTGTCCATCAGGAATTGATTGGATTGTGGTTTGCTATTGCTGTGATCTGCAATAGAGTGACAGGTTGTCCCGTCCTCACGCCAGTAAACACTTCATCAGAGAAGAGATGTTGTTTCAAGAGTTAGTGTTAAGTAAAGATAACGCCACATGATTAAAAAAATAATAATAATAATGTGCACGGTTAAATCACTTCATAATACATACTATAATACATCATTAAAAAAAAGATTTGTACATTTTGATTTCATGGGGACTTTGACCTTTTAGCGCCACTCACCACCAGACATTATTTTCACACTGTCGGGATATGTAGCTACAACAAACATAATAAAAACAAGGCCAGATTCACGTTTATCTGTTCTGGGTAACACTGAATGTACCGACTAATGAGCGACTAATTGCACATTTCAATCGAAACGTGCAAGAAGCAATGCAATATCAGTTTGTAGAAATGTCACCACATGCATGTGTTTCCAATGATCCTGGGTATTTTTGCTCTTTGGAAAAAAAGTCTTCTGATGATCTCATAATCTTAAAATCCCTTTCAAAAGTCAACATTTTATGGCCAAATCAGAAATAATGTCAAAAGTTTTAATATATAGCATAACGCTAACCTGAATCAAGATTGCAGACAACAGAATACTTCCATGATTCAGTTAGACATGAGACAGAATGCTTTTGGAGTCCAGCCACTCAATGAAACTTTAATGCGCTGAAGTCAAACAAGAGTGTTTGTGAGCGAGTCTTGAGTGGCCATGTACAGATACCCAGAGGCATTATTAAATATTTGTGCGAACGTCACTCGCTGAGACAGCTTGTTATGTTTGAAAAAGCAGCACAGTTTGTGTTTGTGTGTAATCAAGACAGAAAAACCAATGTATAGCATGAGTACATCGGACAGAAAACGACTGCTGCAAAGACGCATGCAAATTCATTCATGCGCTCTCATAGACAAGAGGTCAAAAACACAAGAGACGAGCAGCTTCCATAGGAAAAAACTTTATTTATCCTTTTAAAATGCTTTCTGAGGGCTGAGACTTGGCTTTAGTGTCATATATCGGGGAACTCTGAGGACACTGTGAATTCTACCAAAAAAAAATAAAAAACAGTGTCGCCACAGGGGCGTCAGCACTGCCAACACATACATCAAAACTTAAATCAATAATACTGAAATCTGCAACAAAATCTTAGTAAAAGAAAAATTATAACAATAATAATGTAGTTCACTGAATAATAATTAAAAAATCAGCAACAGCAGGAGGAAACATTGTGCAGCACAAGCTTTTTTCTGAACATTTTTTGTGGGTGTCGCGGTTGGCCTAAGGCCTCAGCTCTGCACTGACCCGCGCTATGAACAAGTCGTTTTTGTGAAAGAGTGGATGAACTGTGTGTGATGGGGATGAATCTAGGCCAGGGAAAAGGTTTTCTCATTAGATTTGTCTCTCTCATAATATTGTGTTAATCCTCACAGGGTCAAAAGGCACCACCAATCTGTCTCTTTGCCGGGGGAGGGGGGGAGTGTGTTTGGGTGAATAAGTTCTTTACAAATAATTCAACTTCATTGGGAGAAATGCTATTAACAGATGTCTGAAAGATTCACACAACATCACAGGTGTCAAACCGCAGCATTAGGGAGGAATCAAAGCCTTAAGTCTTTTCCGGTAAACAAGATGGCTGACTTTTTTTCACTCTATTATTGTGGTACAGACAAACGTCAAAGAAGTGGATTCCTTACAGCTGCTAAGTGTCCCGCTAAGCTGCAAAAAGCCTGCAGCAAAAGACAGTCAGTCACTGAATAAGTTCCCACCACAGCAGTGCTGATCCATAAACTAGACAATCTATTCATAGCTTTTGCTGTTAAATAATGTACAGAGATGCCAAAATTGGGTTAACTTTATGCACTGCAAAAAAACAAAAAAAAGTAAAATATCAAAAAGCTGATTTTTTTTGTTTGTTTGTTTGTTTGTTTTTTGCAGTGCAATACTTCGACTTGCTCGCGTTCACAAGCTGACTGGTCAGTTCACCCCCTGCATTTCAATGGTAAATACAAAGCCATGAATTTCAAAAAGTGCTCTTCTAATGTCAATCGTAAAGACCTGATTTGCCATAAACACTCAGACAAACATACATAAATATTCAGTTTAGTTGCACAAGCTGTTGCTGGTTTCATTTTTTTAATGTAGTTTGCTGGTGCTTGCCCTGTATCTAATGGTGTTTATATACTGTATGTATTGTGTGCTATAGGAGTGGTATGTCAGTCTGTAAGTGTGTGTGTGTGTGTGTGTGTGTATTTAAGCATTTCTTGAGTAATAACTGTCTCTCTCTCCTCTTTTCCTCCTCCTTGAACCATGTCATGGGATATTTGACCTGGTTCCATCACAGCATTTGTAAAAATGAAACAAAAATACCATCATTCCCTTGTGTAACAGGGAGGATAAAGTGTGTGTACGTGCGTGTGTGTGTATGTGAAGGGACTTGCATGTGTTTATGCTTCTTTAGGCTGACCTTTTAAAACCCGTTCTACAGGGACCTCTAAGTCTCCTTAATCAAAACCCAACCGAAACGAAAAAAAACAAAACAAAAACAATTTCAAATAAAAGAGAAAACCATGAGACAGGAAACATTTTACTTACAAAATGTCTTTTTTTTCCCAAAAAAGACTATTTACAAAAGCTTTTGCACTTTCAAAAATCCTAATTATATTTTAATTAACAGGGTCTATAATAAAATGGAACTTTATATTCAACATTTTTTCCCAACATACATTATTTACATAATCTCGGGCTTTAGAAACTAAATTAAGAGGAATTGACAACAAAAAGACAGAAGTAATAAACCCTAATGGAAATATAATTTCAAAAATCTATTTTACGAGAAAGCTACAGAGAAATATCGGGCTTCCTCTGATTGGCTGCGCTGGAGGCCAGATGCAAATGCTGCTAATTTTAAATTAGCATAGGCGTAAACACACCTGCCGCCACTGTTTACTATTTATCATTTCACGTGCAGTCCATACAAAAATAGATCTAGCACTAGATTTTCCAGGATTCGTGGATGATTACGGGTTTTTTTTTTCTGCGTGTGTTTGTATGCAAACAGGGATAAGTGATGTGTGTATCTGAGAGGATGGAGAGGTGAAGGCATAATTTCACATGTATGTCGATGGATTTTTGGCTTCTGCATGGTACTCCACATACACACGGTCATACTGGTTAGAGCCCACGTCTACTTCCAAACAGCGAGACGTGAATTATACACACATACACAAAAAAAAAAGACATTAGTGAACTAAATTATGCAAAGATATGCGTTAGCATGTTTTGAGACTGAAAAGAGGTCATAGGCTCATGGTGTAGAGGCAAATCCCTTAAGATTTTTTTTTTGACCTACAAACCTTTGGGAGATATAGAATATGAAATAAAAAATAATGGCAAAATACAAATATTAGCACTTCACGCATCACTAACAATGGATATCTACTTGTCTTCGGGTGAGAGGAGAGAGGATTTCAACTGAACTGTTTTTTTAAATGAACAAAAAGCAGACTGGGACTTCTGGAAGGTCTGACACTGGTGTTTACATATTAAATTCCCTATTTCACTCACCTACTTTTCCAACGAGAGGCTGTTTATTACTGACCCATGAACACTAAAGTGCATGTATGAGTGTCAGTGTGTTTGTTCAATTGCCTCTACAGCATGTAAAATGCATGAGTGTCTGGAGAGACGCTAGGAAATGAGATGAGAGGACATACTGAGAGCATTAGTAGCAGTGCTTAAGACATTTCTTTGAGCGAGACTTTGAAAGCTGCAAGAATTGGATTGATACTGATAAAAACAAAACACTGATGGAGTGAGTGATGAAAAAGAGGCAAAAAGCTAAGCAAAGGGTTGTAAAGGTACAAAAACCACACACGAATGAGAGCTTCCTGCTTTGTGATGTCACCGTAGCGTCCTTCTGTGATTGGTTGTCGGCTGTTCTTCAGCAGTGAAGTCCGTGCCTGAGTGCCACGCGACTTGGGGAGGTTTTCTACCATTTCACGCACATCGAGAGCGACCGGCACACACACATACACACAGTGTAGTGTTCGGAAAAGGGACGGAGGGAAGGAAATCTGAGAGGAATATCATCCACGTAGTCTTTTTCATTCCTCCTTTCCACTTCTCCCTCTCCATCCTCTTGCACGCGGAGCAGACGGGGTTAGGTAATGAAAAAAAAAGAGTCAGAATACCTTACAAAAACAGGTTCTTATTGCGGTTGCTTCGCTCTCGTTCTCTCAGACTTTGTAGTAGATATTGGCAGGGCTCTGGGGTGGCATTTCCTGCACTATGTAGACGGGGTGCCCGTAGTCACCGCTCACTTTTTCATAGTGTGGACAGTAGTTATTCTCTGATGTCCGCAGGGGGATGATGATGTCACTGGGTTCTGAGCCAGCCTGGGCGGATCCTTTGGGCGTGGCCAGAGTGCTGAGTGACAGGGCAGTCCCACCCCTGGGCTGCGAGTGCTTGCGGGTTCTCTTGCGAAGCTTGAGGAGCAAGACGATGAGGATGATGATGATGAGGAGGAAGATAACACAGCCGGCTCCAATGGCAGCAAAGAGAGCTGGTTTAGAGGCAAAAATGCCTTCCACTGAACCAGGACTGCTATCCTGGTTTCTCTTGTCTGAGAGGGATAAAGAAAGACGTTATGAATGGCGCGCACTCGTTTTTCTCTTTCTTTAGAATTTATTGTTTAAGATTATGTTAGCAACACACACACTGATTGTCAGTGTTTAGAGTCGCTCTTTGTTGTCAGAGGCAAAGATAACAGATAATGGCTGTAGAAACAAAACTTTGTGTTTGTTTGCATTGGCACTGAGCAACTATTAAAGTTAATAAAACTGTTGCTGTGATTAATGTTGCCCTCTCAGCTGAAACGGCTACTGATGACTCGTGAAGCTAAATGTGCTTTATGAATAATAAAATCCATGTTGTCAAGTATAGGCTATTTAGCAGCAGTATGAAGCTAAACAACACACAACCAGACTGGAATAATCCTTCCAAACGGTAGTCCAGCATGTACAAAACTCACTGCGTTTACATGCAGCCAATAACCCGTTCAAAACCGGGATATTAGCAATAACCCGGTCGCGAATGTCCATGTAAACACCGGCAAAAACCCGAAAAATGCTCATATCCCGGATTTTAAAAACCGGGATATTATACCTGGGGT
>JAOTRC010000034.1:14888711-14910682 GCA_027497675.1 Cyprinella lutrensis
ATAGGCTATTATTCATTCATATATTACATTATTCTGCAATATTTTGTAGTTGTAATTAAATTATTGTTTATTAAACTGTTGTAGTAGCTTAATATCACATTTTAATCATGCTGATTTTTGGCGGAGAAAAACTGAAATGGCACTCTTCGTGTGATATTGATTAACCACATAAAATGAAATAAATATATACATTTTCTAACCCCCATATCTTGAATTTTGTGATCATTCACATGCATTCATAAATACATTTTAGACTCTTGATGTTTGTCAATAATATGAAATATTTAATCTGGAAATGACAAAACAAATGATAATGAGTGAACCCAAAAGGTTCCATATAGAGCCTTATTCCTGGTAACAAAGAACCCTAAAAAAGGGTTATGTATAGAAAATTTTAGGGGTTCCAAATACATCGCGCTGATAGAACCTTTTCTTCTAAGAGTGTATATACATATATAATCAAGTATACAGGGTGTATCAAGGATATGGTGCTTCTTACAGAGCCCCTAAAATAACATGGTGATGAAAAACAAATATGAGATGTGAAGAAAAAATATAATTTGTGAAAGATTTGAGGGAAAAAAAGTGTGCTCTTTTTGAGCAAACGGAAAATTTATTGTGGATTGCAAGCATTTTTTGATAATTTTTCTTCCCATCTCATTTTCTACTACTTTCTATCACGCTCCGGCTGCTAGTCAGCTGATCTGGAACAACTTGTCGTGGAGCTTGTTAAAGTTTACGGCGACTCAAGCGGTATTGTGGCTTCAGCAGTTTTTCTCTTTTTGGGTCCCTCCTACTTGGGACTTGTGCTGAAGCTGCTGTATTATCAGCTTTGTTCGCTAACCATTAGTTTGCCACCATACAATAAAGACAAAAGTGGGTGTATATGATGTCAAAACTGAAAATAAATCTATAATGGAAAGGGCTGGGAAGAGCAATCCAGTGGGCCGTGCAGATCAAGACAACCTGTTTCATCAGTTTCCGTAATGAATCCAGCTGTAATTGTGCACTAAGAAATATCAGACATGTCAAGGATTTCAGGTCAGGACCAATGTTTCATCATCTCCCAGAATAATACTTTGTTCAGAATGTTCTAGGTTAGACACAGTGAAATGTCTTGTCAAACACAATTTTATGTCCGATGCTAAAATATTTCTTATTGAACGTTGGGACGGGACATATATTGAAAGTCTCCTCCCTCATTTTAGCAATGCGAAGGGCAACGTAGGTCCAAGAAATTTTGAGTTTAGCTCAGGCTATGTTTACATGGAAACGATCTGAAGAGAAAACGCAAAAGTGGTGTTGCAATATCAATTTTTATTCCGCGTTTATGTAGCGTTTTTAAGATTTCCACTCTGGAAGGTGGTTTCACTTTTTTGCATTTTTAAGCTCCAAAAACGCAAAAAAAAAAAGCACATCCGCTAAAACATTTTTTCCCGTTTTCACCCGCGAGCGTTCTCGTGTAAACAGGGCCTCAGTGATCATGAAGACCTTGATTATAGCTTGTTAAAGTGTGTGTTGGTTATTGTTACGCTAAACTCAGTAGGACAGTGGCCCTCAAGATCTGAAGATGCCCAATAGTGTTTAGTTTACATCACAAATGAGCCATTATTTGTTACTTGATTTGTTGCTAATATTAGTCTGTGGCAGGCGGTATTTGGGGAAGGGGGCTTTACATTTTAGGGAACATCAATTAAACCTACATTTGCATACACGCCTACTTAATAGAGTAAATAATTCACTTCATATACTCAGGATACATGCATATTAGTGACACATTCTGTCCCAGTTTTTTCCCAAACAAACTATGCATTTTATTTTATTTAAAGGGTATCATTTATTTTGGGGTATTTTTATCTAGACAGTTTTTGCACAGTTGCATTACACGACTGAAGACAAGGGTGATTTAGTGGATATGGGTTTGTATTTATCAACAGAGCCCACTGCAGAGCACACAAAGGCTATCAAATCTGATTAATTGTGTGTTGGCATCGTAGTTTTGACTGCCCACTGTTCAGATCCGATTTCTGCGTCAATGCCACTCGTTCTTTTTCCGAAACATCTGCGTTTGTTTCATTGGCAATGACGTTGCGTTTGCTATAGGTATACACCAAAAACAACAACTGCAATAAAGAGGGGTTTGCCATACACCTGTTATATTTACAACACAATGTGTGGCATGAGAAAGTCACATAAACCACGCAAAATCCGATTAAAGCCTGAAGACTGAAACGGATTTCCAAAAATGCGATTTGAATTGGATTTCAAACCACATATGAATCTAGCTCGAAACGGATTTATAAAAAATGCATTTCCATTTGATTTTTTTGCCGTTCACACTTGCTAAATCGGATCGGATTTCAACCGGATATGCACAAAAATATTGCTTTTGGACTGACAGTCTTAGCCAGAATGTCATAATGCATTTTATTTCACAGTCCTTTCCTAAATGTACATACTATGGACTTATTATAGTACTTGCAACTGGGTAATAACTAGGTACTAACCCTTAACCCATGTGGGTGTACAATATAAACAGTATATTCTTTCAGTAAGTACACATATACTGTAAAATAAATGCATCTGTCACAACTGCTCACTCTCCGAATTGTTTTCTTAAAGGATCACCAACATTCCATTAAGCTGGCAAATATGAGATGGACTATTTTACTGTTGAATTACAACGAACAAACCCACGAATCAATATGAATAAAGAACAGTATATATTGTATTCATATTAATATTACTTAAGTTTTTTTGTTTTACTCTGTGATGTTAGATTATTGACCACACATCACCTGAGTTCAGGCGAAAGAGATCCCAGCGGAGCGCTGTTTTATTGGATTATCGTTTGCTACTGAACTTGTCTACAATTCCTCATGCTGTTTGCTTGCTCCTGAATGAGAATAGCGTGAGTAATTACACTTGGGGGCATGAATGCATTTGAATGAGCAATTATATTAGAAACTAATGTGTTGATCAATAGATCTGCCTGTTGAGCGTTGTGTGCTCTGCTGAAACAATCCCTCCATTCGTCAACGGTTCACTGTGGCTTTGCTTCAGAGGAACTGATAATTAGTTGAAATAAAAGGAGAAAATAAAATATGCTCTCATAGAAAAGAGAAACCCTGCACCCAGTTATTGGCATTCATTGCGTGGGGTTTGACATTCGGATTTGGAGTCATGTGTAGACAAATTATTTCATATGGTTAAATGCGTATTCCATCACACTTGAACCAAAAGGCCATAAAGTGAATGTTGGTGATAACTGTGTGACTGTTAAATATACATCTGTGTCAGCCTGAAGGATTGATAACCATTTAATATTAAAGTCGTTTATCAAATCAGATTAAGAAATCCACCAGTGTACTTCAAGTCTCATTGCAATTCCTGAATTCTCATTTCAAAGCATTCATTGGATAATACACTGATACATTTCCCCCCTTTATCTCCCCCCATGAGTGACCTCAGAATTAATGTTTCAAAAATTCACCAAAAATGCAATCACAAAGAGACTAACATCATGGATTGCAGTCTGATCACACTGTGCTGGAACACACATTGGAATATTTTGTGCATGTATTCAAGCTAAGCAAATTTGTGGGCTAAACCCAAGGAAATAAGATTGTTTTCACACAAGAGCAAATATGTGTGTTTGTGTGGAAACTTAAAATCAATAAAAGCAATCCCAGCTCAAGTCTGACCAAGCAACCAGAAAATGTTCAACATGCTGTGTTTTTTTTTCTTTTCTTTGATGACACTAAACAAGAAGATGACCGGATCGCAGAAAGTGTCTTTAAAATAAGTGAATGCTTTTGAGAGTAAGTCACAAGTCTCATTTACTTAAAGGGATAGTTCACAAAAAATATAATTTACTCACTGCCAAGTTGTTCCAAACCTTATTTCTTCCTCTGAACATGAAATCGTTCTGAAAGTGATTCCAACGACATCGTTCATCTGTGCCGTTATCGTTTTAGATGTGGTGTGGACTAATCTTTAATACTGAGAACGATTTTTAGATCTACATCTGTATCGTTGTATAGGTATCATGCTTGGTGTGAAGAGGCCTTTAGTCTCATTGATAATAGTATGGAAAAACAATACAATGGGGTTCATACAACCCGATCTCACGAGAATTCGTACGAATTTTACGAGGTGGCTAATTCGTAACAATTCGTACGACCTCACTCGAACGAATTAGTGTGTTTTTGCTAAATCATACATATTTTACGAATTGGAGTATTGACCTACTCCTGACCCCGCCCCTAAATCTACCCGTCACGTGGGTTTGGACAAATCATACGAGTGAGGTCGTATGAATTAATACGAATTAGCTACTTTTTAATCACTCGTACGAATTTGTACGAATTGGTCGTGAGATAGCGTAGGGTTCATACCAACTGTTCAATGGAGAATCATCACATCCAACCTGATCTCACGACCAAGTCGTACGAATTCGACAATTGATTAAAAAGTGGCTAATTCGTAACAATTCAAACGAAATCACTTGTGCGAATTAGTACGATTTTGCTAATTCGTACATATTTTACGAAGTGGCCAATTCGTATGAATGACCTACCCCTAACCCCGCCCCTAAACCTAACAGTCACGTGGGTTTAGACAAATCGCACAAATTCGTACGAGTGAGGTCGTACGAATTAAACATTTTTTACTCATTCGTCGTATTCGTACGAATTGGGCGTGAGATAGTGTTGTTCAGTCAGTTCCAACTATGTACATTTGCGAGTTTGTTTGTGAATGTTCATAGGAACTATGGTTTCGGGACTATGTTGATAACAAAGGAACTTGCGACCATAGTTGGATAAAGATGCTTTTGCGAAATGCACCCCTAATCAAGTGATTAATGTGGTGGCACTTTTTCCACTATCAAGCAAGTCTCATAACATATGATTTAGTTTCTTGTTATTGCCCTCAAAACAAGTGCAAACATTTTGAGCATTAAAAATCAATGCTGGTTTTAGAGTTTTAAGACTGAAGACCACCCACCGCAGCGTCACTAACCCGTAGGAAATTCTAACATTCACCTGCCTAAAGCTCATCTCCATTCATCCATCTTCAGCAAATATTTCACTTTGGGATGCAGAGAGGCCATCCAGATTCCCCGCACCCACCCTTAAAATGCCAATGTCACCTACCAAACAAAAGAGCAGGAGGAGGCCCTCGGGACAGTAATAACATCCAAGTTAACCCTCTCTTTTTTCCTCATTCCATCTTCATTATATCTTGCAGACATCCAGGCCCGCCTGCAGGTATTGTGGCTAGCAAACAGTTCATTCTTTTTTGTGTGTACACAATAATTGCTCTTTCCCACTAATCTGAAATTAATATCTCAGTCTGATAAAGGTTTTGGTTAAACTCAGCAAGGCAAAAGAAATGAAGCATTTGAGAGCATTGTGAGTGGGATCAGATCTAGAAGGTTTGTCTTTGTTGATATGGAGGTGATTGACAGTTTGAGAGCCACAGGCAAAAGCACATCGTGTAAAGCCAATTTTGCCCTGATAAGGTTACATGTAAGGGGCCTATGTGTCAATATCAAGTATAGACACACATTTGTCTGGAAATATGACACTGGGCATCACTTGAAGGACACAAACCAGACTCGTATCATATAACCAATATTTTACATCTATCAAATATTTTTGCAGGGAGTTTTCATGAACTGAATCTTTCATCTACTCGATTTGTTAATATAACAGATTTGGTACTCGCCACAATAGATCAATTGATACATGAGGCCTGAATCACCCAGTGTTGAGCTAAGGCTTGCGGTATATGACCTCATGTGGTACTGGATTCTCCAGTCTTCCCAGAGGCCATCATTCACTGATTTACTGTATATTTACTTCCTTTTGTTATGACAATGGCACAACGTCATGACAGATCGACTCTTGTAGAATTGGCCTTTGAGTTTAATTATATTATGAAAAGCTTCCTCCTCCCAAACTGTCACTGTATTTCACCTCCTGTTTTATAGTAGAGCGCCTTAGTCAGCTATTCTCAAGACATTCCTTAAGACATTAATCTCTACATCTCTTCATGCTATGTGCACTTTAAGACAAGCTGCCATAGTCTGTAGATTTTGGGAAGGCTATCTCCTCTGTCAAACTAACAGATGTGTGTATGTCTCTAAAGCCCCTTTCACACAGGGCGTTGATCCAGAGAAATTGCCATCAAAGAGTGCCTTTGTGAACGCAAACACATCCCGGGATTAATGCTGGGATCGATGCCGGCTTATATCTCATTTTAAAGTAAATCTATCTAAAAATCAAGCTTTTACTTTTTCATCAAGGTCAGTTAAACACACACTGGTCACACCTACTGTATCACAATAGGTCGCACTCCGGTTGATCTCACGCCATCCCTTCAACCAATTTTTCACACCGAGGTTCTCAGCCAGTGACCAGGGCATCTGAAATTTCGTTGCGTTGTGTGAAGAATGAGGTCAGACTGGGATCAGAGGCCAAACTAAACCTACCACAGACACTTCACTGACCACATGCACTGCTTAACAATGGGGCTTTTCCCTGCTTATATTTTTCTGGATGGCATAGGATATAGTTCAGGATGTGGTTTGCTTTGATATTTTGTTATATAAGACAAAGGCAATCATAGATCTGTATGCTTAACAAAAAAAAAAACTGTTATAACAGTATAAAAGACGAGTAATGTCTAGATGGCAATAGTTCCATCCCTTCATTTTCTCAGTGCTTCAGTCCTGATTTTGTTTGAGATATTCCACCTAAATTTATTAAAAGAAAAAAAACCTCTATTGTACATTTAATTGTTTGTTTCGGTGGGGCTGTATCTTGACAGATTTTTCAGCTCCCCACCCTTAAATGTATAAATTTAACCCCTAGTTAGAGAGAATCTTGAGACAGTGTCACAGCATGAGAGGTGCCGTCCCTCTTGTAGCATATAGAACAATAATTGGCTGCCATGCTGTCAAAGCATGAAAAGAAGCACCAATTCCCTGTTGAGAATCAACCTATAGAAACTTTCCAACCAGTCGTTTACTTCATGGTTAGCCTGAGCCAAGCAGGATTGTAATGTTTATTTGCAACCAATTACAGACTAATCAAAAACACATTTTCTTCAGTGAGTGACAGTACAGTCTAAATTGGTCAGCTAAGCAAAAGCAGAATTCTTTCTAACTGCCTTTTAATGAAGGTTTTCCGTTTTACATCTCACTCATCTCTGCAGGCAGTTATATAATATAATTGAGCTGAATAGAATTGGATGTCTTGTTTAGAAAGTCTCATAGTACCAGCAACGTTGAATTTCACCTTTTCCCCTCTTTTCTATACTCTATTTTGAGAACATTTAAGCTAAAACACTAAACACTAAAATTGAATTTAGATATCAAAACATGCTTAAAAGAAAAAGGTTAATAAAATAAGTTTTTTTGAAAATAAGTTTTTTTGATTAAAAAAATAAACTTGAAAAATCTTAACAGCTCCAAACTTTTGAAAGGTAGTGTATTTTATAGTATATCTATATTATTCATTTGTTCTGTTAAAATAAAAAAATAATAAAAAACGGTAATTGTTCTTCTCAAGTACACTGTAAAAATGCATATGCTTTATCTAATCAATAGAATTGTGGCAACAGATTATAAGCAATATTATTAATTAAATTTAACAATTAGAATTGAGTAATAATTAAACAAATTATTGCTTAAAGGTTAACCATTTAAACTGAGTAAAGTTTACACAAAAAAATTAACAAAAATATCTCACTAACTTAATTAGGAACTCTTTATTTTATCTTGCCAACATTGAAGAGGCCTGATGTTAACAAGCAGAATCACTGAAGGAGAAAACCGTAATTTTAAAACAAACACTGATCACCATAATGGTGACTTCAATTTATGGTTTTGTGTGTTGTTGTAATTTTTGCTCATTTTAAATGCTTAACTTTTAAGGAATTAATTTGATTAATTATTACTCAATTCTGATTTGTTCAATTTAATTAATAATATAGCTTGTAATCTGTTGCCACAATTTTTTGATTAGATAAAGCTTATTCATTTTTGTAAATTAATCTTGTTTTACAGTAAGAGGTGTAGATTTTTTAAATGATTTTACCCAGAGGCAAAACATCCCACTCTTAAATACGGAAAGATTTATGTGCTGAGGTCTCTATGCTCTGGTTATTTTAATATTTTTTAAACCAAATGAATGGAGGCAATAGATAAACACTGAGCTGGATCTGAATCCCAGACATCCCCGACTATGCTACTGCTCAATGAGCCTCTGTGTCTCTCTGTGTGTGTTTGTGTGTGCGTGTGTGTGTGAGCATTTGTGCTTGTATATTCTTGCCACTGCATATGACGTGTCTGACGCGTCTCTGTGTGCACACTCTGGTGTGTGAATATGCACACGAGTATAGTTTGTATGTTCTAGCATTCAGACAACCGCTAAGCACTCCACTAGGACCTCCACACAGTGACTCTCCTTCACAAAAGCCATTTGACATGGACCCAGCCCAGTTCAGGAAGCCCAACCTAACAGCCTCCAAAAAAAAAACCCACCTGACCAAGCGTAAGCCTGCCGTTTGAACACTGAAACCTCTCATTCACCTCCCTCCGTATCCACTGATTCCTCACCAACCACAAATAACCTTTAATGATGTCACCATTTGCTACACATCACTGTCTTCTGCATATAATGAGTGGATGATTATTAGTCATTTTTTAATTTTAGCTTTTATAAACGTTAGCAAATACCGCATGCATCGCTGAGCTAACAACAGCTCTGTGTGTTTTCCAGAACACACTAGTCTTTTCCTCCCATTAAAAGCAACCATAGAGTGGACTTGCACTGTTGGGCATCCACTGCAGTTTCCTGTTACATGTAACAACCAGAAAAACCCACACATTTACAGCTTCCCCTGAACAGTTTTACTGAACCATAAGCTGTGGTCTTTTACCTTAATAGAAATATCGGAAAATCTATGTAATGCCCTTGCACTGTTGAATAACGGGTGGGTCTCCATCTAATCCAAACAACTGTGGCACTCCTCTGCTTTGTTAAACCTAAACAAGTGCTTCAAGCTCAGTCAATTACACTGGCTTTGGTGAGGAAGGAGGTGTTACTGGACCACCGCATCTATAGTTTTTTTTTCACTCCTTTGTTATCCCTGTCACTCCAGCTGCAAGGAGCTTATTGGATTTTAGTCTGATCTTCCACCTCAGTGATATTTGTCAGTGAGTCTGCATGTTCACGCTGCATAATTGCAAAACCACTTAATTATGGGATTATGAGAGACTAACCTGTTTGCAACAAGCCTGCTCCGCTGTCACCGACATCAAAGTGTTTCTGTATGTCAAGAAGGACACCTAAAAAACAGAGGCAGAGAGAGATTAGAATTTGTGCACTGATGTAAATTTGAGCTGAGTAGAGTCTCTTTTTGGTGAAATAATTACTGAATGAACTTTCAGGCATCTTTTGTACAAAGCAATTTAAAGAATCAGAAATATTGACAGGCGTTTCTCAATGTGATCCTCAAAAACAGAACAATCATAGGCTTATGGATGAACACACTGACTTCTACTCCGGGCTGTTTGAGGTGTAATATTTCATCAAAATTAGGGATGCTCTGATTTTACAGGCCATAACGATAAGATGATAATTCCTTTCATGTTAATAGTGGCAATAAATAGCCAAAATGAAATGTAATGCTATTTTAAATAAAAAAAAAATAAACTTCAGATGAGGTGCATCTAAACATTAAAATGTACAGTATGCAAAAATGGATATTAATTTTGACATTTGATAAAGATTCTATTAAATATAAATCAATTTTAATAAATATAGTATATATAAAAATAAAAACCAACATATATTCTAATATCGACTAAAATATGCTCTAATATAAAATGAAATGTACTGTTGAAGGGTAACAAAGGCATGACGAGAACGAAAGCGTGTGAATGTACCTTGAGTTGCAAACAGTAAGGAAAGAGACACTGGCTGCACTGGAATGCGAGCAGGTGCCGTGACTCGTGTGACAGGAATGTAACATATGTCACTATGTGAGGACAAGCCTGCACCTGCCAAAGTGCTCCTTTTCAGTACGTCTTTGCTACAACGTGCCAGTGACAAGTCAAAACGGGTGGCGACGGGAAACCGCGAAGTGATCGAGACGAAACTCGAAGATGACTAAAGCCACCACATTGCTATTTCTTCTCACAGCCACTCCTGTGTTATGTGTTTGTGTTTGTAAGACCTCAAAAAGCATGACGTAATTATGCAGGCAGCGCTGAGAAGTTAATTAAGAGACGCTTCTACAGCATTAGGTGTTTGTTCTGGGTGCGTGTGAATCGCGGGATCGGGAAGCCTGTGAAGCGGATGTTGCCTCTGTTTGTACAAGACTGTTCAGTGACTTAGAAAGATACTTCAGAGATAACGTCAAGGATGTTGGATCTCTATCGCTCTTGTCTAATTTCATTGGCTGTCAGTCACCGGCCCTGTTTACAGCCTACCCTGTATTTAGAAGTGTCTGAATGCTGTGAGCTTTTCCCAAATGGAAGATCAAAGCATGTGTCTGAGTTAGACACTTAAAGAGCTCTTTTTTACTTTAAAGCGATCAGAAAGAAGGAATGTGGAGATGAGAGACTGATGATTTGAAGGTAGCAACACGAAAGCTGCAATTACACCAATAATGGAGTTATGCCCTGATCAAGAGCCCTTTAGATTCCTGGCCAACACACACATAACTACAGCAGTAAACCATAGAGCAACGTGATATTGTCAGATTAAACAACTAAAACATTTTACTATTGAATTGATTGAAATCATTAGGTGTTGAGATTCGAATAACCTTTGTCATCATGTAACGCTCACTCAAAAAAATTAATCATTTAATAACGGGTTAGTTTGTTTATGGACTGCTAATAATTAATTAAATGATATAATAATTGTAAATATTAATTTAATAATATTAAAATTAAGAAATCATTAAAAAACACTGAATTAAATGACTTGATATAAGATAACCGAGACATGCAAATGTGTTAAATGATTGAGATTCCTAAATTTATGACTTGCAGCATTTCTTTTTTATCTATTATGAACAATAAATTCTTGTCTTGTTATTTAAAAAGCTGCTAATGAACTTGGCACACTTTGAAACATGATGAATCTTTCTTTTCAGTTCCTAGCAAAACATCTTAATTTAGCAGATATGGGAAGCCATGGGCTTATTATTTTATTTTAATCAGATAAAACAAAATTCTGTATCAAATTTATAGACAAGACAAGTAGTTTGTTTTGTAGGGAATCACAAACCTGCGTACATATATTCAAATGCACATTACTATAGAATCAATTCTTAATGTTCATGCACATTATCGGTGTTTATCACAGGTTCGCGTTTGAAGTCTGTTTAGAGCCATTATAAATTTTTATGTCACATGTCTTTCCACTAAGAAATGAACATTGTTATTATGTTTTGATTGATACTGTAAAGCTGCTTTGATCTATATTGTGAAAAGCGCTATATAAATATACATGACTTGACTTGATTGGAAAAAATTGTCCCCTTTGGCAACATTTCTGCAAATGTGTATTGCGTTGCTTCTTGCATATTTTGCAACACTTTCCAATGTCCAAAATGTCCAGTGACTGGCACTAAGAAACTGTGAGATTAAGCTTTATTAATGATAATTTGTGTGAAGAGTAATAAAAGTTGTTGGTGTTGTAGTGTTTCTAGTGGGAATTGTATACATAGGCATGTTTTTTAAGTTTTGCAAAATGCTTTTCCAGTGAGCCTAGTTTGGATATGGAGGCGTTGGCTTCCACTGTCCTTCTCCACGCTCAGGAAAGGGTGGTCCCCCCCCCTCTTTCCATTAGTCTAATCTGAGGCGGTGTTCTAATTACCTTGGTCACACTCCTCCGTTGCCCCCCCATACCTCAATCCCTCCATCTCTCCCACTCCTCCCACTAGGAGGGGGATCCCTGTGCCAGATGGTGCTGCGTTTCTCCTCTTTCAACCGAGACTGCACCTGCCCACCCTCACGCCTGCCAAAGACCTCAACCACCAAGCTCTTCCCACCAAAACTCCCACAGGCACAACTGATGCAAACTGATGACTTGTTTGGAAATATGATTGATTCAATTTGTGAAGAATGTCCTTATGTAAGATTATATAGGAAAGAATTGTAACTGGAAGAGACTGGTACTAGTAGGTCAGTGTGTGCACAACGTAACACTGAACTATTAGAGAACTGTCATATTAGTGAATTATGTTCTGTGTTTGGCAGGCGATACCGCCCATGTGAGATTTGCCTTAAATTCTTCTGACTCTAACTTCTCTTCTGGCTCTCGGATAAAGAGACACTGCTCAGGGAAAACATTAGCCTGGCAAGCCACAAACATCAAGATGTTAGGTCTGGGAACTCACAATTGGCATGCCTCAATTGGAGGGGCGGGATAAAAAGTTGTCTCGCAAAATCCCGCTGCACCCAATAGGATAGCGCTACAACCAAACAGAGCAACAAACGGCTGTGGATGAGTGAGTCCCATGAGATTTCCACCAGCGAAGCTCGTTGAAATACTAAACTTTTGCCGCATCCGGTCGTCAAAACTCTGAACTCATCTTGCTTTTTTAAGAATGACTTAAGTGACATTCTCTTAAGTCCCCCGAGAGTTGCGGACAAAGCTGTTCACCAGCAGCATCTTGCTTGTTTTCAAGTAGCAGCGAAATCACCTATGGAAATCACGCAAAACCACAAATTTGCTGTCATTATGTTAACCCCGCCCACCAACTCTATAAACCATGTGATTGGCCTTACCAGAGCTTGGTTTTTCCAACTTGCAAGCCAACGGAGAGTTGCTAGACCACACTGGCTGCAAAAAAATCTAGGGTCTAGATTTCTAGCCTAGGAAAACATGGCAACACCATGAAACGTTTCAGAGAGAGCTGTCTTTAAGCATCTGAGGTGCAGCAGTTATGACTTCATCTTGCATCATATTGTAAAAAGGTAGGCAATGCCACACAAGGTGATGCAAATGGCACCAGTAGAATCATCGACCTTCCAGTGTCCGCCTTGATGCCGCCAGCCCTGAGGTGTTGCCATAGTAACACGGCAAGGGCGCACACACTGAGGAGGGAAAGGTTGGTTTGCAAGTGGTCAGATCAGACTGACTAAGATGGAAAAAGGCCACACATTTACGGTAATCTTGCTTAGCAAATCTTTATCTGAATTCTCTTACATGGAAAAGATCTGTCAGGTTTGGCTGATAGGGTCACTTGCAATGCACTTTGATTTACTAAAATGTAGAAACTGCAAGAGATACTAAGAGGCAAAAGAATGTTGTCCTGCCTGTTGGGAGTGATCTATCGCATGCGAAACACATCTCTGAAGAGCAACAGCCATTGAACAGCGTGTAAAATCCTGTTGCAGCATAACGCCACATAAGATTGGCTGATATATACTTATTTTTCAAAATAAAGAAATCTGATCATCTAAAATACATAAACTTGCTTTACCTGATAACAGATAAATGTACTTATGGAGGCAGTTTTTTATTTGGGGGCAAATTTGTCCTGACCAAACATTCGTGTTGGGACATCTGAGTGAAAAAAAAACAGGAAAGGTTTTGAATTTATGTAAGCCGTGCCCCCATTTAAAGTATGTTTTACACTTCACCTATTCAAATGCACAAATCATTAAATATTAAACAAGTTCCACAGAAGATATTCTAACAGAATAACTAGTTCATTGTGAATGTGTGTGTGTGTGTGTGTGTGTGTGTGTGTGTGTGTGTGCAATTAATAGTTATATTCTACATTAAAGGGATACTCTACTTTTTTGGAAATAGGCTTATTTTACAACTCCCCCAGAATAAAACTGTTGAGTTTTACTGGTTCTGAATCCATTCAGTCGATCTCCCGTACTAGCGGTACCATTTTTAGCATAGCTTAGCATACATCATGTGGACAAGACCATTAGCAAAAAAAAAAAAAAAAAAAAACTGACCTAAGAGTTTATTTTTCCAATTTAAAAATTGACTCTTCTGTAGTTACATCGTGCACTAAGACAGACAGAAAATGTAAAGTTGCGATTTTAGGAACTATACTTTCATTCCTGCGTAGCTATGCTAAAAGTGGTACCGCCAGACCCGGAGAGTTGTAAAATGAGCCTATTTCCAAAAAAAAATTGAGTATCCCTTTACTAATTTTGAAATATAATGTGTTGATGATATAACGAATGATACTGCAGGGTAGAAACTCTGTATGATGTAAGTTATTGTTTTTTAACACTAGTTTAAAAGATAATTAATGCAAAACCCCCTAATGCTCATTTTGCAAATTCCATTTAATATCAATGAAGTCATGGACTGTATGGATTAGAAATTAAATAAATGAAACCCACTAATTCAAATAAACATCTGCTCACAAATCACACAGTAAAACTGCAATGCAAACAGTGTGGTGTGAGAAAGAGCGTCTTTTGTTTTCTAGCACACTAGTTTCATTATCCCAAATGCTAATTAAACATTGACCCGTACATGTAGGTCTCCATCTTATCAGCTGATTGGTGCAGTGAAATGGCGATATGCTAATGTTGATGCTATTGCGTAAGATGCAGTGCATAATGCTCCTTTTTGGTATAATGCTTTCATAGTGGTGTGATGTCCCCAGGAGATCCATTGGACATTGACCACTGGACTGACCAATAGCATGTTTGAAGAAAGCTCTGTGGATGAGGATGAGCAAATCAGTCCTGTTAATGTGTCTAGTGCTATTTCAAATCTCTGGGGAGTTCGTTCAAGTGAAGCTGTTTAATGGATCCTGGAAGCTGAAGCTCCTGCATTTGATTTACACAAACCGTGTGATGCTATCTTTGACATACATTGTTTGGACCCACTTTTATCTGATCTGATAAAAGGAAGCCAGCCTGTGAGTTTAAGTGCTTGTTTGGGTTGAGTGGGTTCTTAAAGAGTATGAGCTCATCTAACCCAAGAAAGACCAAGAGGTCTGAGTTTTGATATATAACCTTCTCTGAGACGAACTGGCGATGTGCCAACACATTTTGAGTGTGTGAGACACAGCTTTATATGTATAAACCATCCATTCATTTAAACAGGAAGTGGTTCACCGGCTGAAATTCCAACACGGTCAAATCCTGAAACTCAAACAGCGCCTATTCATCTGTCAGAGGCTTTGACAATGGCAAACATTTTTTCTTAGAATCTAGATACTAAAACTCATTAAGGTGGGGATACGGCATTAATACACACAACACTTGTTCTTATTTTTGCACACAGACGCGTCACCTTATATAGACCCAGAGGACAGTCTGGCCGTCTGGGGAGAGAGAACGAAAACGAGGATCATTGAGTGGTAGGACAGACCTCATTTTGCAATCCCCCAAAGAGAGACGATAGACCTGAGAAACCCCCGGTGCTATTTCAGGGCTAGGAGAAGTAGGTTAGGATAAAGCCATAGCAACAGAGGCTGGCCGTCCTATATACTGTAACTGAGAAGATGACGATAGGTGAGAAGAAAGACAACTGGAAGGAAAGTAAAGCTTGGTATATTCACAACTCTGTGGGGGGTTTTTGTTGAAAATGAACCGCGCCTGCTGTAGCGTTGTTTACTTGCACACTCCACCACTGCAATCCACATACCTGAGACAGGTTTTTAAAATGCTTTCACACCACATTTGTATTATGCCAAGTTATAACGTTCTTATGATCTTATGATCTATGTTCTTATGTTCTTATAACGTTATTTGATAAACAACAGGTGCCATGATCAACATAAAAGTACACGATCTTTTAGTTTAGCAAAAAGCTAATTGCACAGTGACTTTTAGTAAGTACGGGTCAATCTAAAGCTGTGGCTCAAACAGAAAAGCATTGCGCAAGCAATGACAAGGTCATAGGTTAAAGCAAATTCATGATCCGATAAAATGACTTGAATGTAATGCATCTACCAAATGCATAATGCATGTAAATTTACATAAAAAAGATTGCAGATGGTTAATAAATAAGTCACAGGGTTTTGCGCTGCAGTACTGTATTTAAAAGTGGCAATCATTTTGAATTACTTGACCGTCGGATGGCACCGTTTGCATGTGCATGTTGTTTTAGCACCCGGTTAACTAAAGAAATTATGCAGATTATCGAATCCAAAGGGCAATGCATATTATCCTCCATCATTTGATCACTATTTGATGATTTACCGCTGGTCATTATGGTCATGACCATGGTCATTAGATACAACTGATACACAAAACATTGCCTTTAACTGAAATGCAGTTTAATACAACACTACAAAAAAGTATTTTCATGATTTGTAATCACAACGTTATTTCTTTTGTCATATCAACTTAAATATTTATGTAGTTCAGATAACATAATATTTTAAGTTTCTGATGATTAAGTCAATCACCTTCATTGTATTAACTCAATTTTTCCATTTCAATGAACTTTCAATTTTTAAGGCAGCCAGGTAACTTCATTTTTTTAAGTTAAACCAACAATATTTTTTTATTACAAGAAAATAGTAAAATGTGCCCCTGTGTGTGTGTGGTAGGTGAAACTGCAGTACAAATGTACATTTCCATATCCTGTGTAATGCTACTCTTTGCGGTAAGAGAATGTTTCCTCTCTGCTCTGTTCTCTCCCTCATTCTTTTCATTCTACCAAACCACACTGTTCGGCTGCTGACACATCCTGAAGCTCCCTTCCTCCTATTTTCTTTTCCTCCTTTCCCATCCCCTTCTCTGCTTCTCTCATCACCAAGGGGTGATCCTTCTTAAAGTGTCACAGGAATCGATGTAACAACACCTTAGCTCGCAGAAGTTACACATTCGAAAGCGAGAAAAAGACTGTTCCCGTGTTAACCCTTCCCAGCTTCTCTGCAAAATGTCTGCCCTCTTACAGAGAGTGCAGAGGCAGGGTAAGAGCTGACCACAAATATGCTCGTCTTTTCTTGGCGAGCTCCTGACCAGCGGGTCCATCGATATCCCGCAAAGCAACGGATGCTTTTTCCATTCAGCCTTTTAACCACTACACAGTCCGTATAAACACAATGCAGATGTCAGTGAAGCGGGGGTGTATTTTAGCAGGCGTTTGCGGGTGTTTTGGAATTCCCTCACCATTTTATCCCAGTAGTTCCTCATTACTGCCTCACCCGCGGGCCGCGGGCTGCCAGCGCTGCTTGTCAGAGTATCATGGTGTACACTGCACTGCTGATCTGAAACTGGTTTTAGTGTGTGTGTGTGCATAAAAAATGGAATGATGTATGAAAAATGCAATTGAAAATGCACAGAAATGTATCTAATAACCCCAAACACATTCCCTGTGTACCCAAATACTTGCCTGGAGAGTGTAAATAAACTGCACTGCAAGATTTCCTCGCCAAAACAGATATTCTAGACTGCATCGCTTGCTTTTAAATATTGCATAAAAATATTGCTCCTCCGGAGATGCTATGCAGAAACAGTCTAGTATTTGGGCATTAATAATTCATAAGAGAATTATCCTCTGGAGTGTGAGCCCATGTGTCAGACGTATAGCTGTGCAGTGGTCAGAATGCAATGGAGCGCAGAAAAATCCCCAGGCTGCCCGATTCCCCCCTTAGATACTCAACATCACTGTCGGAGAGCGTATGGTTAGTGAATGTATGGTAGAAGATAAATATCAGTACAATTACTCCTTACACACTGGTACAGAACTAGAGTGGTTTTGCAGTTTAAACATCTAAGACACACTCTGAGAGACGCATGAGTAAAGATGTTAGCAGCTGTAAACATTGACAGTAATGTTCACTATACATTTATATAGGTGATATTTCACACAGAGGCTTTAAATGAGCTGCTTATTTCATTAAATGAGCAGATTTGTGGATCACATTTATCAGGACAGAACGCTGTTGGTGGACACTGGAGAGCAATTACACCCTTATTAAACAACCTGATCTTATACCATCCTGTTGGATGCTAATGTTAACTGCCAACCAGAAGCTTCAATTACCTTCCCTTCTCTCAGATTCTAATTAAAAAAAGAAAAAAAAAACCCTTTACAAGCAGTTTTTTTTCCCTGTGTTGACGTATTTCCAAGTGAATCTAGATTTGGGATGTTGATTTTTGTTAACAGCCATGAATATTATTTGCTATTTGCTAGTAATTTGCAAGTGGTGTTACGTGAATATACTGTACTCTTTAAATTTGTTAGCAGTACACCAGCATACACTACAAACTAAAAGTTTGTTTAGGGTCAGTAAGATTTTATTTTCTTCTCTTTTTTAAGTTTTATTCAGTAAGAATGCATTAAATGGATCAAAAAAGTGAGGAACAGTAAATAAATCTTGAGAATATTGAAGTATAGAAAATATTGAGCGGCACAACAGTTTTCAACATTGATAACAATAAGAAATGTTTCTTGAGGGAACTGTGAGTAATGGCTGCTGAAAATTAAGCTTTAAAATAGCTTAAAAATAGAAAACCCGCTATTTTAAATTATAATATTTTACAATATTACAGTTTTACTGTATTTTTAAAAATAAATGAAGCCTTGGTGGCCAAGAGACATCTTTCAAAAAATCGTACTGAGCCCGAACGTTTGAACAGTACATTCCCTAAGACCAACGTCATCTGATGACGTAAAGCCATTAACTGGCTTAATGTTTTGCCGACTGACGTTAGACAAGCCTCATTTGTAGCCTAATCCGGATGCTTTGTTTTTATTTTTTATTTTATTTTTACATAACACAGAAAGGGATTATTGTAATTATGGGGGCTTTTTGTTTTTTGCCTGTAACGGGATTTCATTTGGCTTTTCTCACTCGCTATGCCTCTTTGCTTATTCTCCTTTTCTTCTCTTTGTTCTGTTAAGGCTGTGTAGGAGTGGGGCGGGTCTCCCCCAGGGGGGTGTCAACAGTGCCCAATTCTGTGAATAATAATAATGAGTCCTGAATAAAAGTGCTTGATTATCTTTCTTAATTACTGCTGATCCCATTCAAAGTGTATACCTATAGTGAAAAATCATTAATTAGCCCATATCCCTCTGACAAACATGTTAAGATGGTAAACTGAATCTATTAACCAATTAAACTTTTTAGATTTAAAGCATGCTAATCCAAAACTAAGTTCTTATTGATTTTTAAAGTTTGTGTCCATTAATTGTGTATAGGCGCACAAAAAAATAAACATTCACCGTCTTTGGGCGAAACATCTTTGAAGTTCTTTGATTCAGAAAGCTCAATCAATAAAGCTTCAAACGGCACAGCGAGCCAAGCTATTCTCAATGTACTAATAGACAGTGTTGAGCAACCCAGAGTGAAAGCTAGAGAGAAGAGAGTCAAGAGGTGTCACGAGACTTGAGTAAATGAAAACTGGAGAGAAAAGAGGACGAGGGAGAAAAAGAGAGAGCTAAATTGGACGGGGCATTTCAGCACACTTTGGTCTGAAAAAGTGTTGAAAGCTGGTCTTTCAAGCTCAATTTAGCATTAGGCTGTAGCCATCCTGCCCTGTGTGAGTGGCCAAGGGCTTCAGACAACTGACAGCTGAGGGTGACGAGTAGGAGAAATGTGTGTGTGAAAAAAAACATTTTCAGCCAGTTATAATGACCAATTGAGTGAAACCTACACACATAAATGTTTCACGGATTTCTCTTTTTATTTATGCTGTATGAACAAGAATATAAAAGGCATTCTCAATTCAATTCTGAATGTTGCATGTGATGAACACATAGAAAGCATCAGAACTGGGTTGCTTGAAATCAATACCAAGAGATCCACATGTGGCATGTATTCAAAGGCGACTATAGTCTGTAATTGACTGTAGCCCCAGAAACCTCTATTCTATGCAATCAATACACAGACACACACCCATGCAATCACACGCAGACCTCCTGGTCATTTTTATCTGTCCCAGCGTCTTTTATTACATCCATTTTCTTGCTATGCAAAGCACTATTTTCATCCACTCTCATTGAGAACAGCTGAGAGTCTCTAGCACAGTAATCCATCTCACTTTCCCCTTCATGAATTAGAGAAAAATCTCATTTCTTCCTGGTATGGTTTAATGAAGAGCAGTGCAGGACACTTTCAAGAGACAGTATGTCTTAGATTTGTATTTTATCCAGCAGGCAAATAAAAAATGGACCACCAAAATGTTCCACCACAGAGAAACGTTAAAGAAATTAAGAGAGCCATAAAGAAGTATTTTGAGCAGTTTAAATGTATATGCTTTGTATTGATTTTGTTTTGACAAGCACCTTTCTGTGCCATGAGCCGGTGACTGGTAACTATAGATCGGAGGTAACTGTGGGAAAACAAAACAATCACATCACTGGAATTCCAGCTCTACCTCCACATTCCACAGCAGTTAGGTGGAGACACACACCTCACACACACATACACATACACAGGTATTTAGGCGTTAGTTGGTGGTAATTATTATGTTCTGGTGTGGCTAAATAACTCAAGCTATTGTGCTAACCTGGTAAGAATGCCAAATTAATCCTTAAAGGAAACTATGGTCTTCAATGTCTCATACAGCAAGTGAAGCAAGCCCGGGGTTTCCTATCATAGCCTGCGTACTGTACAGCATACATAAAGGCATTCTTGTCTCCATAGTATACAAGGGGTTAGTTTTAGGACTGAATGGCTCTGAGAAATGAATGAGTCTATTTAAAGAATCACTGGAATTTAAACAGGTACAGGGTAGGACACTGATGTGACAGTCACCCTAATGATTTGAGAAAACACAGCCTGTTTCTCTGAGCATTCCTGGGCATCTACATATCACACACACTGAAACTCCAGGGCAAGATTTCACGCTGAGGTGAAAGTGTTTAATGTATCGGGGTGACAATCAAACCATGTGTTCTCAAGTATGAATAGATGGCATACAATTACACAGGTATACACATGCAACATCGATGTGCTTAACTGCAAGCTTTGGAAAATGTTGCAAATAATGGCTTAATGAGATGATTATTAATGCAGGGATGAAAGTACAGGCCTACTGAAATGAGATATCACAAAACAGACAGAGGTCTTTTACCCTACAGACACTGACACTGTGGCACACTGTAGTCACACACATACGCTTAGGCTGTAATCTGGGAAATATACTGTATGTTACATAACACCAGTGGCTGACTGACTGTTTACTCAGTCACTGTTGAATAGATGGAAAGATGATATATTTTCCTCCTTAATAAGTAATAAGAAAAAACTTGCAGTAAAGTACAGTTTAAATATTTGACCTGGCAATATAAAGCACTTCCGAAAGCTTCTTTATGGACAAAGCTGAACGTCAATGGAGTAGTTTACCCTACTGACCCTTCTTTTTTGTTTGATTATTTTAGTCAGTATTTACTCAGAAGTCTTATCTAAAAACAGAAGAGATCATCAGCCTAATCCATGATGTCATCCACCCTCATATAACTAGAACAACTACTTAAATCATACATGATTTTAGGAAAATTCATTCATCATCTGAGATTCTGGTATCTCCATTATGCAATGTTTTCAGAATGATTCAGCCACTGTTATGTTGCATCCAAACATTAACGTCAGGGTCACTGGGATTGCCCCGGAAGACAGGGTTTTGTGTTTGTGATTAAAAATAAAATAAAAAAAACTCATCACTTAATGGAAAATGAATGAAGAATACTACAGTATATATTTAAAAACGTAAAAAAAAGTTAATTTATATTAGATTTGGTGGTACTGTTTACTACCATTCAAAATAAAAGGACTTTTTTCTCATCAATGCAATCTATTTGTCAACTCTGAATTTTCAGCATTACCCCAGTCTTCAGTCTACTCCTATTATAATTGTTGTGATCATTGTGTGCTCTGTAGTATTTTTGTGGTAACCATGATACATCTTTATTTTTTTTATTTTGATGAATGAAAGTTCAGAAAAAAACAACACTTTACTGTTACTTTAAAACAATTGAATGCATATTATCTTAATAAAAGCA
>JAOTRC010000034.1:14933767-14962437 GCA_027497675.1 Cyprinella lutrensis
TGGATGGTTCATGTAATTATTTTAATTGTCCACAATTAGCACTCCCTCTCCCTAAAGGGTGGTTTTACTTGTTTGGGGGGGGGGGGAGAAAAAAATCTCACCAGGTTATTCAAAATGCAGCATCTGACTGATGCTTGTATTTTGAGCGCCAGTGAATTTAAATACGTCATGTTGTTCCTGATTAGTGAATTTATCATTGCACTCTGACCTAATGTTTGATGAAATTCCATTCCTTCGGTGTGTAATCCAGTATCCATGCCATACCTCTCAGCACGGATCTCTTTGTTAAAGCACATTTTACCTGTCTCTCTCTCTCCCTGTCAGTGTCATTATGTGCCATTATAGGTTAGCCATCTGTGGTGCTACTACGAGCCACAAAGACCTGCAGGACTCGGTGTGTATGTTTGGGGCGGGTGGAAAGGGATCCACATGCTCCATTGTTTCCGAGCGCTCAAAAGCATGAGCCTTCCCCTACAGCCTTAATGGAACAGACTGGATAATATTTAACTAATGATTCTCTCCCGGTTCCTTTCACCCTCCCTGCCTCTCTGCTCTGTTCCCACTAACCATAGCCATTTCCAAAGTTAATGACACAAAAATGGTGACAGAAAGAGGAGCTGATAGGGAGGAGAAAAACTGAATGAGGAAAGAATTAAGGGACTAGGAAAAGAAAACAATATGAGAATTGAGAATCAGGTGCATTGAGAGAAACTTGACAGACAAAGGAGCAAACAAAATTTGAACTTTTCCCCACCCAAAATGTATTTATATACAGTTTAGATCAAGTACTTTTTATCATTACTTGCATAGAATTCACCTCATTGTCATGGACATCATTAACATTGTTCAAGTATCAACATTGCTGGGCAAAGTGTTGTCAAAATGGCCACAACAGATTCTTACACAGCACTTCTACCGAAGCAAGGGATGAAGGAGGGGTGGGAGCAATGTAAGAACGAGAGCGAAAAGGGACTGACACAGCAGAGTGATAAAACTATGGCAGTTCAAATATGTATCTTGGTCATGCCAATATAGCTAATTGAATCTGAAATTGAATTTAGCTAGAGGGATAGACGAACAAAAAAGGGGGAGAGACTGACAGAAAGGGAGGGATACACACATGTGGGGAGTTGAGTACTGGTAGTTGTGCCCCTGCCATGGATTAAAGTCACAAGTGCTCTGAGGCAAATGTAGTATTAGTCACTTTAATAATTAATCATCCTCTGAGCATGTTTTTTTTGAGCCATGCAGTGACCCATTTATTATTCCCCTCCACTAACAAAAATAAAGCAAAGGATGTGGGTTTTTAGCTTAAAAACTAGCTAAAATTAACAAGAGTGGAGAGTTTGCTATATTCAGGGTCTGCTGGGTCAAACAAACTCATCTATTATCTAAATTCCCAGGGTAAATAATAGGGAATTCCTGTCTTTTCACACCAATTTGCCTTTTAGGGGAGCCAAATAGGGGAATAAAAGTGAATAGAAGAAGCTACGATGGGCTCCCAGAGGTCTGCAGGATGCCATCATGGAGAAATATGAGGCCCATATGCAATGTGTCCCCGGTGAAAAGAGATATCCCGCCGTGCTCCTCCTGGCTTTGATGCTTACCACCACAAAAGCAGATGGTTCTAGCCCTCGACACTCACTGCTCCTGTCCCCCACCCTTCCCGCACCGTTAAGACAATCCCATCCACCGCTATTAGCCCCCTACCTGCTTTGGCTCTCTATTCGCCTGCAGCTTCAGGCTTCTTTCAGGCCACTGCCCAGAACCCAGGGGGCTGCCGGGGCAAAGCAACCTAGTCAAGCATTCACCATCACTGGCTGGCTTTGAATGGAAGTCAACTGAGTGAAAAAGACATGGTTTTAGAGGACAGAGCGGAAAAGTGAGGAGCAAAAAAAAGCAGGTGAGGAGAGATCGATGAAGGTTTTCTTTCCCCTCCAATACCTCATTGAATGCTCGCAGGTTACAAAGCAGCAGCAACTGCAGGCGGTGTGGAACTTTCCGGATGCTTCTTCCGATCGTCAAAGGCCAGCGGTCGGGGAACCTTCGCGCAAAACGTGATCAAAGCTGGAGACACCCCAGTGAAGCTTTTTGCACTGTTTTTCTATTTTAGTCCCAGTCTCTCTTAAGCAGTTCTGCAATCAACACAATAAAGAAAATCTGCAAATGACCTCATCATTATTAATACCTCAGCTTGATCTCCCGGGCTCTCATTGGCACAAGCCAATTAACTGCTCCTCTCCAAGGCCGGGATCAAGTTCTTAATTGATTACATGGCGATAGCTTATTCAATTATCAATTAAAGAAAGAAAGAACCCAAGAGTTGAAATAAGGGTGAAGGAAGTTTCCCAAATGAGATCCTCCAGAGGTTTTGACTGTGCCTAGGTTGTTTGGGCAGAGGTATAAAAACAAATTTATCGAATGCAACTGAAAGTGCTGACAGGTCTTCAAGCTGCACTGCTCCAGGTTTCACCCCTTGAGTTCAAAACCTGCATTAAGGGGAGAGCGATATAGAAAGTCTGGTGAATAACCATCAACAGGAGACTTTCCAGCTCGACCAAGTCAGATCTTTGCATCCTCCACATAGAAGTGTGCTTTCAGATCATTTGGGATTTGTTAGATTCACTTCTTCTGCTATCTGCCTCTGGCATGAAGGTGAATGGCTACCCTTGGATATCCTCCAACTATCTCTTCTCTTGTCCGGTTTGTTTACCCAGTCACAGAGGGATACCCCTCTCCAACTTTAGCAGTCAGCTTAAAAATAAATAAACCACTTTTGTCTGGGTATGCTACCAGGCTAATTTCCCGGGATGGCATGCTAGCTTAGCCTCAGTCTGTAGCTAGCACACACTAATGAGAACATGTTTTAGGGACACACCAATTGCACGAATGTCTGTGACAAGTTGTCAACTCCGTCGCAAGGTATTTCGCCGATTAACACAACTAATGGTTACTAATGCTGCACGGTTAGCCTGGCTGAGATGGCCAAACAAAATCAGCACACAGATCGTTAGTCTGACAGTATTCTTGGCAGCATCATATATTTTAGAGAGTATCATCACCTGGAGACAATCAAAACAGATGTCCAGTGTCCAGTGTATACTTTAGCTAATATTGTCAATCTATCAAAAAACCCAAATGTCCCAATTACTCTTCATTTGCAGAGAAGTAATCAGGAGTGAGTTTTTAAACCAGTCTAAGATGGTTTTCTGGGTGGTTAGTTGGTTTAAAATGGTCTCCCACTGGCCAAGCTATTGCTTAACTGGTTTAGACCACTTCACTAGCTTAAGTTTTGTCTTTTTTAAGCTAAGACTTGTATTACTTTTTATTTGGTCTTTGCACTGAAACAACAAAAATCAGGTTTTAAACCAGTCTTAGACAGTTTGTTGATGGTTTTCAGTTTAAGGTTGTCTCCCAGCCTGGTCAAGCTGGTGTTTAGCTGGTTTAGACCATTTAACCAGCCTAAGATGCTAAAGAACACAAATTACTCAAACTTAAACAACCAGAAGTGTTTTAAAACTGGTCTATGATGACTAGCTAAGACCATTAAACTAAATATGTTTTAGCAAAAGAGGTTTGCAAAAAGTCACTGACAATTAGTTCTCAACCTCAACTCTCAACCCGGATTTAAAGCCCAAGGGATGCCGACAACCATCAAAGGATTAGTGCAAATTTAACCATTGTACTTGTTAACTATTTTGTACAATCCCGGATGAGTGATGTCCTCCGGGTCCTCCTTCCCATAGATGAATGGAAGAACCCATACAGTGGGAGGGCTTTATGGGAAAGCCGACTGTGAACGCTCGGCTGGATAGTGAGAGCTTCACCGAAGGAGAGAGAGAATGGACAAAAGTGTGTTGTGAAAAGAGCTCCGTCTTTCTGACAGGCCCAGCATGCGTGTAGGCCTCGCTCCAGATGGTGATGTCCCGGCTACCGGCTGGGGGGCTCTGGACTCTTTCTATATGGCTGTCAGCTGGGCTTTTCCTCCCCCCTGCCTGGGCCCAGTGATTTTATCCTACAGCGTTTCAGTAATAAGATAATTCACACAATACTCCACATGCTGCTCTCACATCAGCATCACCATCCAACACAGACGTGAAGCCAAACTGCCTTCCCATTTGAAGCATGCGAGACTCCCACAACATCGTCCAATCCAGGCTTGGAATTTTTGAGCCAACCTCAATGAAGGTTTTGGGGTGACCTTAAAACCTCTTCAGTCTGTCAAAAGCATGCCACCACTGAAGAGGTGAAGTAGAGTCCAAAAAATTACTGCTTTCCAGGCAGTTGTTTCTGGTAGTAGTTCTCCAGAGACCTTTTAAAAAAGCACAACAAGAAAAAAAGGAACTAATTCAACATTTATTCTTGAGTTCAGCAACAACTAAAAATACAACTGAATAAAGTAGGTTTAAAATATTAAGAATAGCTAAATGTTTTACCAATGCTACAGAATTGCTGTTAATTTATGCATATTATCGTTCAGAAGCTTTGGGGTCAGCAAGATTTTTTAAATGTTTTTGAAAGAAGACTCTTTTGCTCATCAAGGGTGCAAATATTATTGCAATGATTTTTATATTTGAAAACATTTTAAACTGTCATTTATTCTTGTGATAACTGAATTTTCAGCTTCATTACTCTAGCCTTCAGTGTCACATGATCCTTAAGAAATCATGCTAAAAACAGTTGTTTTACATTTACGGAAGAAAATATGAGTGGAGTTTGGGCTAGGCCATTGCAATGAAGTTGCTAAGGTGTTTAGGGTGGTGGCTAGTTCATTGCTTCTCTGATTAAAGGATGTTGAAAGATGTCTTGGGGGTTACTAACTGGTCAATATCAAGAGTCAACCACCAAGTCTGCATGATTTCTGGTTTCTAGATTTGACTAGATATGACATCCTTCCTTCAATGTCAGTCTGCGGTGTGTTTCCAGCTGTTTAATCTTCAACTAGGCAAAAATTGTACAACAAATCGGAACTTCAACAGTTATCATTTATAGCACAAACATGCAAGACGAGTTAAATACCTGACACTACGTATGAGAAAAACTAATAAAGAAGCTTCTTACTAAGCATATATTTAAGTTTGTGTAAATGTTCAAATATGAAATCAGCATAAAAAAGTATATTTATGATTTTTTGGCCTTTCATATAATTCCTATTCATTGACCAGGCTCACACCAGGTGTTTTCTATCTCTTCGTTCAAAGTTACAGTGGAGTGTGGGTGTTTTTTTTTTTCATGTCCTGACCTACTTTGCTAGGACATTGGTGGAAGGGCACATGAAAGACAAGGATCTCCCCATAGACCGAAGGTTATGTGGATATTCAACCGGCACAGGTTGTTACAGCCTGGTCAAGGCAGTGAAGCAGAAACACATACACACTCTCAAAAGGAGCAGGGGCCATACCATGAAGCCGGTTTAGGTGGCTAGCCAGCTATGTTTCAGTTTAATTTGCGCCAAACTGGGTTTCCATGAGAGTGGTTTGGCTTTTAGCAGTGTTCATCGCCATAGCAACTTGCTCCACAGGTTAAGTTCCAGGTAAGAGGTTGCAATCCAAACTTGGACCAATCAGCTGATGTGAGCAAAGTGACACATGTCTGACGCGATAAAGTCACTCCACCTGTTTCTAATCCAAATTAAAGATCACTACATAGCAAATGATTTTTAAAGACAAAATTGTCTGGCTTTCATCAATGGTTTCTTTAAAATAATAATTTTGTATGACTTAGATATTATGTAATTATTATACCCTAAATCGATCAATTTTAGTTTTTCAATTATTATTACGCAGTTTAAATTAATAAATATATAAACGTAATATGCTTTAGAATCAATAGCTAAAACTATAAAATGACTACATGTGAGCTTAAATGTCCAATTCTCATTATACCTTTATCAACTGTATCAACTTACTTCACAGATTTTACTTGCACTGACATAGCAAGACTTTTAGTCTTACACTTTCATAGACAGCTATTTCTTCCTGCTGTGTAAATTTGTAGTTTCACTTTTCTTGTGATTGGCTGTTCACTACTGATGTCACACCTAAACTCCTAAACTCAGGATCAAAGCCTGTGAAAGTTGATGATCAGCATTGTGATACTAACAAAGCCTGGTTGTATTGGTTTAGAATAGGTAACGCTTTAGATTACCGTCCAGAAAGTAAATAAAGCGTTTTTACAGTAAAGTACTGGTAGAAGGGACAGTTTGGAGAATAAAGAACATACGCTACCTATCTTTTTTTGCAATAATTGTGTAATACATACTGTATAAGCTTTTTAAAAATCACAGGGTATATCTATGCATTTATACATTAATCTTTTTAACAAAAGTGCACTGAAAACTGAAACAATTGCAACTTTTACTTAAATATTGGGGAAAGATACTGTTGTTTCATGTAGTAGTGCTTGTTACCCTCTTGTTCCATGTAGTTACAGCGTAAGTTTAATAATAATAAAAAACCATACACAATCTTTTATCACTGACTCTGAAACCTTTATCTGAGAAGCAACTTAGGGACCTTGCAGACCTTTTGACAGTGTTAATAGTCTTTCACATACAACCACAGCGTTTCTTCAAGACCAGAGCCAGTGCCGTACTGAATAAAGCACCTAACATCTTTGTGTCCCTCTAGGTCTGACATATACAGAGGAGGCCAGTGGCTTCTTCCTTTTGTTACTTTTCCTTTTCTTTCTTTCCACTGATGAATCTGAAGAAGAAATCATGTCTCATGGGTTTAGATACAAAAAAAAATCCCTAAAAATTCCTGTGCAAGTCCCTGGTATAATACAAGCTCATGTGCAGCAATCCATACGACCCCAATGGATGAATCGATATCTCCTGAACGATAGGTGTTTGTAAGAAAAATTACAATATTTTAAAAGTTTTGAACTGTAGATTAGACTATCGCTTGCAGAACAACTGTAATAAGGTATTTTTCAAATAAAGGTTTCCGAGTTAGTGATATTAGATTGTGTGTATGTTTTTTATTATTACTTACCTTTGAATTTTTACACAGTTACGCTGTAAATTTGTCTTAATTACACAGTAATTTCCGGGCTGTAATCAAAAGCGTTAATAAATAATCCTGTAACCCTGACTTTGTTCAGCTACCCTCATGGTACAGGCCCAAGGTCACTTAAAAAATAAAATTCTGCTATCATTGTTCCAAACCTGAACAAATATACTTTCTTCTGTGTAACACATTTAAAATTTGAAGGCTATTTTCTAAGGTTGACATCTGAAATCTTGACATCTGCTCTAGCTGTCCATTCATGAATGAACCTTCCTTTGAGACAGATCTTTTAAAATGAATCAGCTGATCCAGTTCACAAAAGCAATCTGAACGATTTGTTCATGAATTAGAAACTGGAAGAAAGAAAAATGTTTACAGCAAAGTGTGAGTAAAATGCCTCTCTCTCCCCACACACACACACATGCACAAATTAACTGAAATTGAAGTCTTAGTGGATTCAAGGGTGGCCAAACACGCACAGAATGGACAGCTCAGAAATCCTCAGTATATGAAGGATATTGTTTTTGTGACCTCTGGCTTGTGTCATTGAAGAGACACCAAATAAAAACCATACAAGTCTCACAACGACAGAAGGGGGGGAAAAAAACTCTCATATCCTTTGCAACATGCCTGTAAAACACTGTACAACATCACAGCAGTTAATACAGAGAGAGGTTTTAATAGAGTAAAAGAGACATGAGGTGGCGGGTAAGCTGTATATCATGCTGAAAGGGAGAGAGAGTGGAACTATTGTTAAGAGTGACTTAAAGGAAATTATTATGTTGGGGACTGAGAGAAAGAGAGATTGAGAGAGAGAAGTTGAAATTGAGAAATAAAGAGCAGAGGCAGCTGGAATGAATGACACAGATAAGGAGAGTGAAATGAGATATACTGTTGAGCTGTCAGAGGAAACATTAAATACATGTGCAAGAAGAGCGAATGCACCACGAAAAAGAAAGCGACTAGAATATTGTGTTCGAAAGAAAATTACACCAGTTGTGTGAGAAGAATAAAGACAGTGAAGTAAGGAGAGCGCAGACCTTTTGACAGCGTTAACTATAGTCTTTCACATACAACCACATGGTTCTTCAAGACCCAAGCCATTGCCGTACTGAGCAAAGCGCCTCACATCTTGCTGTCACTCTTAGGTCTGACATGTACAGTGGAGACCAGGGCACTTTTAACTCTAAATTTCTTCAATCACACATTTTCTTCAAACCAGTGTGATGATACTCAGTCAGCACATGATCAGTAGAGAAATCTCTCTGCCTGAGGAAAAAGGGTAAACATTTCACTTTGAGAGAAATCTTTCACACGAAAATAAACTGTTCTTGAGGTATAAAAGTGATTATCGGGACATTGGATATCTATTTTAGCTCTAGGTTGCTGGTTAAAAATAAACTTGAACGACAGATGCTAACACTGTCACTGGTTTCTAGCTTACAAGTTATTTTTTTCTTGGTTTTAAGGCTGAAAACAATTAAAACACTTGTCATGAAATACAAGTTGTTTGAAATTTGAATCTTTAAAGTAAAAATAAACATGCTAACACTAACCTCAGTTTTGTAACAAATGTGCAAAGCGTTGGTGGACGTTAGCTCAAACTGTGTTTTGTGGCCTGTCTGTCTTCAGGTCAACTATTGTCGATGCAAAGCAACAAGTGTTAAAGTGTGCATGTTAGCTTGATAACATATCAAGAGCATTTGTAAGATAGACATTTTGACTATCGCCTCTTAGGTTTGTTACCATCAGGGTTCAAGATTTGACTAGTTAGCATTAGAAATTAGCCCTTGATGATAGATGTGGTAACTACTATAACATGGGCAACACAAATCTTTGCCCTTTGATATTCATTCATACGTTGCCAAAGTGGCTTTCAAAAAGTAAAAATGTATTTTGTGGTGCTGGCAAACAATTAGTGTATAAAATAAAGTTAAATAAATATAAAATATAAATAAGTAAACTGTCTGTTATTGAGGTGTCGTCAGCCAATTCACATTTAAACTAATAATACAGTCTCATCCCAAGACGTCATATAACTGACGTCTTGGGACGTCTTTTGACCATAAGTCAACATCCGCCGTTTTAGGGTACCCTTTAATGTCAGTTACATGAGGATCCTGGGACGTCATACAACTGACGCTTTACCTTTAACGTCAGTTAGGTGACGGGGTAGGTTTAGGTCTGGGGTAGGGTCCGATAACGTCATCTAACCGACGTTAAAGGGTACCCTAAAACGGCGGATGTTGACGAATGGTCAAAAGACGTAGACGTCAGTTATATGTCGTTCTTACCCCAAAATGTTGGGATTTTGCGATTTTTTTGCATAGTTTATCAAAGCAAATCCCTGAAGTAAACAAGAAAACTCTTTATTCTGAGAACAGTTTTCTAAGCTGCCTTATTGCAGTGTTAAAGGGAATTTAACATGCGCAGAGGGCTGATCTGAGACCAGCGCGCTTATTAAGTGAATCCTGGCAGGAGTGTTAGTGATCTGCAGTTCATTAGCAGAATGAAAGCACCCCAATCAACACATTCACAACAGGTCCTAGAGTAGCAGAAGAGAAACACAAACATCTGGGAGAGGTAGAAAAAAAATGGCTCACTACAAAACACTGAATTTATTACACTGACTGTGCACAAATTAGTTGATTTAAGCAAGAAATAGGGTCAGTTTTTATTTCATGTTGACCGTTTCAGTTTATACTCCTTTTTTATTGCATGTGTCAGGGGAATGCAAACTTTTCTTGTGTGTCAGCCCTTCTGTGTGGCCTGTATGTAGTTATAAAAATAGATACTGAAATTGGCATTGGCATAACTCCATTCATGCTCTGTGCTCTGGACAGTGTGATGAGTCAGTATTATGAAGACACATTAGTAATCGAATGCACGTAGGGGCCCTCAGTGATGTCATGGACCCCTCAGGACGAGGATGATAAGCCAGGGAGTGGCTCTTCCTCCCTGACACGAGAGACACTGATAAGAAGTCTTTCATCTTGTGCCATCTCGCTCAATAGTAGCTGGTATGAGACAAATAGTGAAGGTAGGCCTATGTCCCAGCGCTGGGGAAGGTACTTATAAATAATATATATATATATATATATACACAAACACACACACAGAGAGACTCGCACACAGACTCATACACGCCCTTCACAGACTCAGACTCTTACAGTGTTACAAAAGAGAGAGAGGACTATTTAGGATAAACCGTTTCACTGTAATAAATTGCTGTTGATAACGCTAAGTTGTGGAGAGAGCGAGATGAGATGAGTGTGTTTTATTCCCTCAGCTCAGATAAAACAGTGACGTATCAGTCGTGTTACAGCTACATCTTGGTAATGAAAAGCGGAAAAGACAATATGGGCAAGCTTACTGAAAAACAATTTGCTTTTTAGTTATTCAACGTTATACTTAGATAACGCATAGCTTAGAGCAGCACAGCTACATGCAATTCGACAATAATTACACCACTGTAAAGCAGAACTTGAGTTATAAAGACCATGGCATCATCATAATTGTAAATATGCAAAGCTAAGGGCATTTTAATCAACAGCACAGCAAATTACAAAGGAAAATATAGCATATCTCTTGTGTTACTGTAAGGCGCTTTGTTCGTTCATATTGTTCCAGATCAGCACAACAATAATTGACTGTTTATGAAATTATGAGCCTTGTTTGTGCATATGGGTATTGTGTGTGCTCACACTGTGTTCCTCTTATTTATGCACAGCAAAATTCCCAGTGTTAAATTAACACTCCTGGTGTACATATAGGACCAAATTAACACTCCTGGAGTTAAATGGACCTACATGTACACCAGGAGTGTTAATTTAACACTGGGAATTTTGCTGTGTGGTTATGAAATGCACACCAGGCCTAAATAAACACCCACTATGTCAGTTCTCTCTCTCTCCTTTTGGCTCACCATAATTCTTCTCATTGATCGCCCTGTAAATTTATTAGCCATTGTGGCAGCTTCCTGCCAGGTTCAGCAGGCGATCAGGGGAAACACACAACTGCTCAGATAAAGGGAGGGCACACAATACCTATTGTGTCCTGATTGCGGGTCAAAGTATTTTCCCCCCGAATGGAATGTTTTTCAGGTATGCGTATACGTTTGTGTCTATGAAAGTGTGGCCATGTTTTCTCAGCGTGGTTATGCATGCACCTCCTAATCCAGTAAAGCTGAAGAATGAAGATTGTCACGAAGGCCTTAAATTCCAAACACAAGGTCAGAAAAACAAGAGTGCGGATGAGAAGAACAAAACAGGGTAAAGGAAATGGATTCTAGCCAAAGGCAAACAAATGAGCGACAATGGCTTTAAATGAATTACCTTGACCTTTTGCGGTCAATAGCACTCCGAGTTTAAGTTCAGTGTTTTGAGGAAAGTGTTTGAAAGGGTGTGCACTGGACTACTGGTTATAAATGGAAAACAGTATCTGTCCTTTCAATACTGTCAAACAGCATGTGTTACTTTATCTTTACATCTATTAAGCTCATGACTAATTTTAAACCCTAGGAGTGAGCTTTGACTATGCAGGTCTATTTGTATAGGTGATGACAACAATTTTTAAATATGTATTTTGTGGTTTCTGTGTCGGAGAGGTTGGGGGCTTGTTAGGGCTTGTTTTCATGGCTGTTATTAGAAGTTACACTGAGGTATGACACTGGTTTGGCTGGATTATTGACAGCTCCCTTTTTCAAAACATGAATAGGATTGGTCTTATGGTTTGTTTCCTAACCCTAACCTATGGGACATTCATGTAGACTTAAAATGTATTACACATCAGCACCAGTTATTAAGTATACCACTAAAGCAATAATCAATAAATGAGCATTCCTGGCAGTATCAGATGACAGGTAAAACTGCTTAACACACAATAAAGGACTTTGCTGAAACCTGTAATAGATTTTTAATTATACCTTTATCAGGTGTCCTAATGATCTCTTATGTCAACCAAGGAAATTCCGCAGGTTCAGTAATGTTACATGGTGCACTTTGGTGTCTTTTGGCACAAATACCATGTTTTTTTTCCCCCGGTATTAAATCTAGATATGTTCGATGAACTGTTATCTAACATTACATTCACCTTGCATGAAAAGTTTTGCTCCAACACAGTCTCATGAAAGTGCGTATCTATACCACGATTGTCATTTCTCGTGGCATTTATACGCCAAAATTGTTTTTTGCGTGCATATGCTACGCACTGAAAACCCCCTGGGTAGGTTTAGGGGGAAGGGGGGTGGGGAGTACTTATTATATGCTTATTATACGTACTTATCATTTGCACGCGAAAAACGCGTACCAGATACACGCAAAAACTAGTTTTGGCGTATAAATGGCACGAGAAATGACATTCGTGCTATAGATACGAACTTAAACACATCAAATCGCTGAATCCCTCTTTAATTTTTTTTAAATCATGACCCACCAGAGATATTGAACTTCTGTACAGTTCAATATAGTAAGTCATTTCAACTTAAATCAAACAATAATTGTCCTTAAAAAATGAGTTTAACTTATTTTGGCGAGTTAAAGCAATGTTAAAACATATGTTGACATGTTGCATAACATTGATCGTCATACTTTTTTTTACAAGGCAAGCTAATTATAAGTACAAAACAATTTTTGAGCTGTGTCCTAAATTAATTTGTGTGCAACCGTACTATTACAATTTAAAAAAAAATAGCAACCCATTTTTAATATATATTTTTGCTATTAAATTCTGATGTTTATTTAATGTGTAGGCCTATTGCTTGTTGTGTGTAAGTTGATAAATCGATCAATGCAAGGGCACTTTTTATTGGCACTTTCAAGACCTCTTACATTTTGATAATGGTTAAATAAAGGAAAGTTTGGCTTAGTAATACTCCATCTGTTCAGGTCATGAATGTTTTGCAGTCAACAGGTTCTGGTGGTTTAAACTTGAGTACATTCTGACACCTACTGTTGCTTAAGGGTATGGCAGAATTTAACTATTATGTGGAAATTAAATTGCAGCCAAAGCATAAAAAACATATATATTTATTTAAAAGCTTTTTAGTAAAAAACAAAAAAAGAAAAATAAATGATACAAAACAAAAATGTAAAAGTACAATAAAATAATGATATTTAAATGGCCTATTAATTTGCTAAAATATTCCAGTCTCAAGACTAATTTGGCACATACAGTATTTCAAGCTTTAAGTTTTAGTCCAGGAGGGGCTGTTCTCTCCCCTTGTTCCCCTGAGGCTCTCATTAGTAGCACACAGCTGCTGAGAGAAGAAAGCAGGCCGTAAGCTTCTAATGACAAGTGCATGGTGGGCTGAGCTTTGTCTGTCAACATTTTTTGTTTAGCATAAATGGTTGAAAGCGACAAAAATCACAACAGGCAGTTTAATTTCCCTTATGGAAAATTTGTAAGCAAAACAATTAGTTACTCACTAACTGACTAATTTAAAAAAAAGTAAAATATAAAAATGCATCCTAATGTGTTTGTTTGTTTTTCTCAGTAAGATGCCAGTCCAGTGTTTTAGTGATGTAAACTTGTACAATTACTCGTATCCTGTCACAACACATGCTTATTGTCATTTGAAAGTTTCAAACCATGTCCATGTGTCATTTACAAGTGCTTGCTTGATGTATCAAAGCTCATCCAAGTTCTCGGTCATGTGTAAAAGGTCACATTGACTCTGTGGATGTCTCCGGTGGTGCAGGAGCCTGTCCTGAATTGAAGACGACAGAAAGGAAAGACAATATTTCAAACATATGCATTTATGTACCGCTATTTAGTAACATCTAAAACCAGCTTCAAGATTGCAAAAAATGAGACAGCTTTTCACATTTTAAATTGGCTTCTTTGGACTGATATTATTAGAGTACGGCCATCAGTAAAACAGAAATATTGATAAGTACAGAAAGAGCTGCAGTAAACAATATCTTCTGTTCTAAACAAGGAGCGTGTGTTTAACACATCTCTGTTTAATCTCACATAAATTACATCTGTTTGCTGCTAATAGTTTTACTTTCTGTATAGATATAAGAGAATACATGGTAATACTCAATCTGAAAATAAACAGAACATTTGATTTGTAATCTTAAAACAAAGAAACAGTGCCATACAATAATTAAGGAAAAATTCAGATTATGCAAATGTTTGATAATATACCTTGTATATACACTAATTTTTCACTAAAGTTTGGGGTCCTTAAGATTTTTGAATGTTTTTGAAGTTTCTATGCTCACCAACAATGAATTTATTTAATCAAAAATACAGTGAAAACAGTAATATTGTGAAATAGTATCACACATTAAAATAACCATTTTCCATTTATTCCTGTGACGACAAAGCTGAATCTTTACTTCAGTCTTCAGTGTCACATGATCCTTAAGAAATCATTCTAATATACTGATTTGCTGCTCAAGAAGCATTGTGTTTGTCAGGATACTTTGATGAATAATGAAAAAACAAGAGGTCTTTGTCCCAGACTCATCTTTGAACCTTGTGTAAAAATCCAACAGATTCGACACAGATTTGGTCACAATGTAATCCTTTTATACTTCGTCTCTAGCTAGGATATGATATTATTATCTGTGCCAAGTGTTAGATAATAGAGGCCATTAGGTGTGTTTAGAATAAAGCAAAGCAAAGCAAAGCTTGTGAACTAAAATTACAATCAATTTTTTTCACATTTAAATAACCTTTTTATATATTTAATAGCTTGACATACCATCTTTTGTTTCCAATTAATCAGTCATTGTATTTGGCTATTTCAAATGTCCCTTTTTGACTTAATCTTGCTATCGTTTTATTTTTATCTGCCAACTTTATATATATTCATTTTTAAAATCGAACTGGCTGATCATGTCCAAGAACATACAATCATTATGTGAAGGCACCAAGAAGACAGACTGGACAGTCTGTAATTACAATAGCTCGTTATTACCTGAAGTGAGCAGTTCTGCTGCCTTCCTGTCCTCTTTGATATACAGAGAGGTCATTAGGAAAAACAGGCCTCCTAAGACCCCAATGAAGGGGCACAGAAGAAAGCTATATTCCAGTCTATGGAAGTCCCAGCTTAGAGAGTCTGGCTTATACTTACTCAGAGCGTCTGAGATCTGAACAAAACATATAGAAAGATGAGTCATTTTGTTTTTTAAATAGTGCAGTCAAATTGATTAATCACAGATCAAATGTTGTATAATATCTATGTATACTTATTAGTACAGTATATGCTATGCAATTAATCGTGATTAATCGTTTCGATAGCAGTACTAAGCCATTGTAATTATGCCAAAACAGTAATTGTTTCACAAGGAGCAATTTTGTATCCAGTAGTGGCTTGTGTTATATCGCACTTCTGGATAGTTTTAAAGTGAAAGCATTGTTGATTAAAATATGCTTACCGCACCAATAAGGTATGGACTTCCAGCATCTCCAAGAAGATGACAGACCATAATCTGTAAGGCCTCAGCTGTAGCTCTTCTAGTAGGCACGACAACATACTAAAAATAATATGAATGAAATGTAAAAGATGCCTTTTTACACACAACATTTTTCAGGAGTTTAATCTAATCACACACTGGAAACAAGAATGACAATAATTAAACAATACATCCCTGTTCTCAACGTTTCTAAATTTAAGCATAATGGCATTTTACTTTTATGCTATTAACTTTATTGAATCACTAAGCAGGTTTTCACATGCTTGTCGCCCAGTGCTAATTTAAAAGCGTTGTATTCATGTCTGCGCTTTTTTAATGTTGTATTGAGATGTAAACCTCTCACCAGCAGAATGTCCGCCAGAAGAGCCCAGTTAAGGGACAGCAACAACTCTCCAATTGCAATGAATGTCTGTAAAAAAAAAAACAATGGCACAAACGTAACATATACAGGTGAAACTCAGAAAATTTGAAGATCGCGCAAGTTCATTTATTTCAGTAATTCAACTAAAAGGTGAAACTAATATATTAGACTAGATTATATATGTCAAGCCTTTATTTCATTAAAATTTAAAAGATGCCTTTTACACACAACATTTTTTGGCAATTTTATATCACACTGAAAAATAACATAAAAATGGTTCACCCAAAAAGTTTAATTCTGACATTTCCTAACCCATGTTGTGACTTTCTTCTGTGGAACACAAAATATATGTTTTTTGTATGTAAATTCAAAGTCAGTTTTATTCAGGATTATCTCTGGCCATACAACTTACATTTTATGGATAAAACAGTTTAAATAATCTTTAAATACTCTTCTGTTGTTTTCCACACACAAAAAAGAAAGTCATACAGGTTTGAGAACTTTTCCTTTACACTGAATCACAAAATAATCCAGCAAAACACAGATACGTGGCTGAGCTTTGCTTACGTAAGTGGCCGGGATGCTGGTGCCTGCCAGGATGATGGCGATGAAAAAGCAGGGGGAGGAGCTGAGCATTCCAAAAGCACAGATGAGAGGGTCTGCATTTGGGAATCTGTTTCTCAGCTTCCTTGATAAGTAGGTGCCCAGAAACACTCCCACAACCCCTGTCACCACTGTGATTGCTCCAAAAATGTAACTTTCACGAGAGAAAGAAGAAACCGTGAGATATTATTCAATTTCACAACATTCTCTTGGTTTTATTCCTCTACCAGACCTAACAAGTCACACTGATAATACTCTCTCGACTCGGCTGAGAAATCTAGCTAGATCAGATAAATTGACAGGATTGCGAAAGCAAAACCAGCTGCAGTACAAGCAGATATGAACACTATCACAGAGGAAGTCTCTGCAGTTTAACCAATCTTTGCCTAATCTTTTTTACTGGTCTACTGCAAACCTCAATGTTTTCCTTTAAGATCTGTTCAATTATATCAAGTCAAAAAGCATCAAGAAACTTTCTGTACCTGTCTAAAGGGTTACAGGGCTCTTCACTGCAACGTGGTCTGAGACCCTGTGTAACCTGTGCACGAGACAGAAAGGTGGGGGTCCAGAAGGCCAGAGCCCCTGTGACAAAAGCCATGGCAGTCACGCCAAGAGAAGACCACACAAAACTCCGACTGGAAGGTGGGCACAGAATAAAAAAGTAATATTTGGAACAACCTGAAACCCTAAGAGCCCCCCCCCTCCCTCCACTGTATATAATAATAATAATAATAATAATAATAAAAAGATTTAAACATTTAATGTAATGTGGGTCTTTACAATGTGACTTACTTCTTCCAGAGGTACTTGACGTCCTCAATGTAAGCAGTACTTTCCAACGTTACTCCTCCCTGCGTGTCTGAGGCTCCTCGAGGAGGATTGGGAATCAGAAACACAAGGAGCAGCAGACCCAGTCCTCCAAGAGCCGGACTGAACTATATCAGAAGAAACACTCAAACATGCTCAACTTCCTTTTATAAATATGGAAGGTAATTGTCTTGATTATTTTAATCAAATATAGCAAAGCATATATTTTTACTTAGTGCATTTTACTGATGGAAAGACAACAAAACATCTTCAACCTTGTTTTAAGTTAACTTAATATTGCAAATACTGTTTAATACATTTAATTTTTTCCTGTTTGAGACCAAATAATTTGCCAGACTTTGCAAAACTGCTTTGGACCCCCTGTTTTACTGAGAACAGATCATATTAACTTGTTAAAACTGTTCCACTTTGAAGTGAACTTTTTAGCTTGAATATAGAACAGATATGCAATATAAGTCCAAGGAAGGAAATCCAATTAGACCCTTATAATATAATGCATTACAGGGCCCATTTTATAGCTGGCTGGCTACCTTTCAGTTGACAGCATGATAACAAGATTAACAGATTATTAAATCTATCACGGTAAAGTTAACATAGCTTCTGCACAATATTTTCTCTCTCCACATATATTTACAAAATATATATTATCTTACCCTCAGGGCCCAACGCCAATCCCCTGTTGCATTAGCTATAGTTGCTCCCATTATATATCCTAGACCACTAAATGAAAATTTAAAAGAACACATTCCGTCAGAAAGAGAAAAAAGATTCAGCAAAACTTTTAGACTGCCTCTCACCCAATGAAATTCTAGGTCCAAAACAACAATATATAAATTGTGATACACATGATTAATATATATTAGAGTATTTTTATCTTTCTTAAATATAGTTTAAATATAAATATAGTAAGATCTTCACCTTCCGACCGGTATGCAGATATAGAAGAAGGAGATCATGAGAGTTCTTTTGTTGCCAGTGAACAAGTCACCAATGATAGTAGGAGCTATGGTGGAGTAACTGGCCTCTCCTGTCCCAACCAGGGCCCTCGTCAGGACCAGAATCCAGAAGTGCTATAATGAGAATCAAGACAGATCTGTAACTGTAACTAAAATTCTGTTCTCTGCCATTTGAACTGTTAAATTTAGCAAAACAAAGATATTGTTCAAAAGCTATTAGCTAGACATTACTAGGGTTGTAAGACTTCACAAAGATCACACTGAAACCCTGGAATTTCCCATAAAGACTTTGTACAGTACCGTTTTTTTGACGAAAGAGCTGCCCAGTGATGTAACAATCCACACAATCAACCCAGCGATCATGAGAAGCTTCCTGTTGTAGCGATCTCCAAGGTAACCAAAAACTGGCGCCAACAACATAAAGCTACAGATAAAAACTATAAAAATGTTAAAATAGGGTTGATGGCAAAGATTCACCCAACCATTGAAAGTTTGCAATTTTCACGGTGTGGCTGTAACAAATAAGCACAAGACACAGGAGAATAGGGGGTAAAAGCAAAAAAATGTGCATTTCACTAGTCAAGTCACCTTATAGTAGTGATTTTTACAGTACAAATTGTTTTAAAGCAGTGTTAACAGTGTTATGAAAATAAAGCAATAATTGTTTCGGCTGTACATCAGTTTTAGAAGAAAGTCATTGTCCAACCTAAGTAAGAATTTAATCGATTAATTTCCATTGTAACAAACATTAGTTATTAACATTCACACGACACTGTTTTGAACTGAAAACAACACTCGGTTACGAATGTAACCTCAGTTCTCTCTAAAAGAGGGAACAAGTGTTGCGTAAGCTAGCTCACGCTATGGGAAAATACCCTTTCTCTAGAATACTGAAGCCAAAAATTATCCTTTTTTATATATTTAAAGCCTTGCTGCACAATAGTTATGCGAGGCAACTTGTGAGCCTATTGGCTGCTCTGTGGCAAATGCTGCAACTTATTAGTGGACTGGTCATGACTTAAACACCAATGAGGGCACGGGCACCCTTGCGCTTCATGTCCTGCCAAAAAAGGCGTGGCTTATCCCTATATAAGCCGAGTCCAGATAGGGTGTTCCTTGGTTTTTCATACTGAAGCGAACCAGAACGCAGCACTAGCACGGCAGGGTTACGCAACACTCATTCCCTCTTAAGTACCGAGGTTATGTTAGTAACCGAGTGAGTAACCTAACTCTTACGAAAGTACTCTCATGTTGCGTAAGCTGGCTTACACCATGGGAACCCAATTTAAAGTGCTGTGCATGCTGAGATCATCCACACATAGCCCAGCCAACTGCTCTACAAATATCTTGGAGTGAAACACCACTAGTTCAGGCCCAGGATGAGGCCATGCTTCCAGTGGTATGGACACTTACTGTATAAGTCAAAGCGATAGTTTCAACTATCCATCTGGAATTGCTCTGTAAGGTAGCTAGCCCCTTAGTGCGGCCACCAAACGAAACAAAAAGCTGTTTTGACTGCCTGAAAGCAGTAGACCGCTGAACATAAATCCTTACCGCCCTGACCGGCAAAGGAGATTTACGTTGTTCTCGTCATTAGTTCCCGGAAGCGCTGACAGAAAAATGACTTGTGCTCTGAGCAGGGTGGAGAGCACTTTGGGGACATATCCATGTCTTGGTTTGAGCATAACTTTAGAGTCATTAGGCCCAAATTCCATGGACGACACGCTCACAGAGAGCATGTGTAAATCACCCACTCGCTTGACTGAAGCGAGAGCCATGAGAAAAATGGTTTTGAACGAGAGACACTGTAAGTCCACTGACTGCAGTGGCTCGAAAGGGTCACTCTTCATTGCCTCTAGGACCGTGGAGAGAGGAGATTCTTTCTCAATGGAAACCAAGCATGGTTCCTCCAGGACGGCACCACGAGGAGCAAGGACTTGCTCTCCCTCATCTGTAACATGGTATCAATGTATGGATTATGCAAATCCATGAAGCAAAGTATATTATTTTTAATGAATGTCAGTATGCAGAGTAATAACTAACAGTTTGGAAATTAGACCAGACAGAGATTGAGTAAGCATGAAACTGTAAACCAGAACAGTGTTGGATTAGATCATTAGCCTTTTTGCTACTTTCAAGCAATGCAAACTCCAAAACAGATATCATTTACATGTACAAATTTGAACATATTTACTTGTGTGATACTTAATACCAGGCTTGTTACTAACTTACTAAATGTCCAACAAGGACAAGGACATACTGTTGTAAAATCAAGTTCTGCAATGTTGTCTTCCTTCTTATGTTTTGTCAGTGCAATGTGCTACAAATTAAAACTGATACCTGTCTGTAGGAGACCTGATGTGCTGTCAGGGATACCGAAGTAAGTCTGGATGCTAAGCAGCACACCTGGAACAGAATCAGAACAGCATCTGTCACTATTTCAAGTGAACCATCACCCTTGCTATGGCTTTGGTATAGTGTGCTCACCTGCTATAGTATAGCGGTCCATATAGTTGAGGAGATTGATGTAGCAGAGCACTGCCACTGAGATGTAGGAGCATCTCTGAGAAATGGAGGTTGTTTGAACGGAGGGTGTGTCAATATCTGGTTGTTCAGAACTCATAGAGCCATAACGTACAGTTGTGTTTGAGCGGAGGCTCAAGCTGGGTTTTGGTCTGTGTTGATTGGAGGCCATAGTGCTCTCTGATTCTATCGCTACCTAAAGACTTTTTTGCCCCTGTGAGAAGAAAAATGACTTTTAAGCACTTCATAGATGGTAAAAATGCAAAAACATTGTGGTTTTCAAGCCCTCTAATGAATGATTTGAGAATGATTTGAGAACTGTGTCATAAAGCTCACATGGCTTCCATGTGATACCAGGACACTGGACAATGTTTTAAGAATCATGTAACCATGGCAGCAAGGAAAAGCATGTAGTCACAATCAATGAACAAGGCTGGTGAGTGGTGACAAATGCCTCATATAGAAATAAACACCCAACAGTGCTTTATCAAATAATTTGGTTTAGTTTTGCTGGATTAGGAAAAATTAACTTGCACTCAAAAAATTACTTAATAAAATTATGGACAGTGGTTCCACACAAGTATCTATGTAAGCTTCTTGTGTTGTGAAAACACAACTGAATGAGAAAGAATCTATGTGAAATAGTAATGAAGAATCTACGTGAAATAATTGTCCAAACAAATCAATGGAATTTCACTGAAAACTGAAAGTATGTAAAATTTACATGATACTTTGAACAAATAGCAAGTGGCAAAGTTTTATATGGTCTTTCAGAATAAAAAAAAAAAACATACATTTTTGAAGCAGTCCACATCCTAACCAAATGTCCCTCTGTTCTCACAATGGTATTGTAACAATGTAATTTAAATAGGTCAAATAATTGCAACTTTAAACACAATTACACTCTATAAAATCTTTCCCTTTACTCATTTTCTCAAAAACACATAAAATAACACTTTATTAAACAACATTTATTCCCTCTTAATTCAGCTAAATGCAAAGCATGCTAACATGGGAAAAGCATGGGAACAAACAAGCACTGCCCGGTTTCAGTTAATGCAACACAAATCATTCATGTAATCCAACACAAATGGATTAAGTAAACTTTAATTTTACTGCACATATTTAAGCAGATTGAACACAATCAAATTAAGTTTGGACAAAATGTCAATTATGTTGCTTAAGCTCATTTGAAGCAATTTGAACAAGCAGCCAGTTTTTTTTAAATATTTAAAGCATTTCAGAAAAGACTTCCCGAAATACTAACAGAAATGAAAGACTTTGCTTTTAGACGAACTTTGTTTTCTCTGAGACCATGCACCTTGCCACCTTCTACACACACCATCTTCCTCCAATACGTGGAAAATAGTCACACAGGGTTTTTTGAATCGCCAAATTAAACCATTTACATTAGTTTAACGATTGATAATTAAGTATAGTTGAAAATTATTCAGGTTAAGTTAATTAAATAGTGTTTTGGTGGTAAAAGAAATACATGTGCGTTACTTTAACAACAAATATTTGGGTAAAAAGAACAGTATCACAAAACCATTTTTTGAGTGTGTTTTTAGAAAGCTAATTAAATGCCAAAAGCTTTGCATGTATTAAGGTTTTGAGGATGTTGGTGTTTAATGTCACAACCTATTAGCGTGCGGCCATTGTGTCGTCAGTCAAATTTAGGCAAAGCAGAACTTGCTGAAGACAAATAAGCACAGTGACATAATTTTAGAGTTCGATAATAAATGGGCCCAGAACTCTCAAACCAAGTCCTTGATAAATGAATCAGTTAAGAGTTATAATGGGTAATGGACCTAATGCTTTTAGGTCATGATTTGAGATATAAAACCAAATTGAATTTCATGATTTGAGATATAAAACCAAATTGAATTTCAGTTTACAATGAAGTATTTACCTGTTTCCTGGTGTATTCTCTTAATATGCTGTGAAAATATCATAAAAACATCTGTTTTTAAAGGGAATGCCACAATTTCTATAGAGAGTAGAATACTTGTCATTTCATTCATCTCACAAACAAATTTGTCTTTTTAATAATACTACTTCTGCAATGCATCTGACTTGTTTTTATGTATGTACAGTCATTGTGTGAAAATGCAATATGAAGACCGGAACTTGCTATCTCAAAGTTGATGGTTGTGATCTTAGTTGCACCCAGCAAGCTGTTATTTTAGATGCAGCAGTCCTAATTTTGGCCTCACATTTGCCACAGGAAGGGCATAGTAATAATAATATATAGCCACTATAATATTTTACCTAAAGTAATACATGTTTCAGTGTGCTTGAGGGAAGATCTGTCAGATTTAACCTCTCTTTTAGCGATAGTCCGAACAGATGACACTTCCAATTGGGTCTCATCAGTTCAGGTCAGCACTCAGTTCCACAGCGGACTGCCAACAATGCCACTGTTGTGGTGATTAGCTGTGTATGACCACCACAGGACAATGCCATGTGATTGTTCAGCCTACAACCAGTCTTTTAGACACCGAGGCTGCTAAATTCCCATTTGTTATTTATTCATTTGTTCACAAAATACATATTTGAACATTTCATGAGAAGATCATTTTACCTTGACAATTTCAACATTTTAAACAACTTGCTAATTCAATCCTTTCAGTTACTTACACTTCAGTCGATGTGCTCCAATATCCACTGCTCCTCTAATCCATCTTTTATTGCTATCTTTTTTTCTTTTCTCTTTCGTCGTTTGCTGTGTTCGTTGAGATGTCACTTGTAGAAACAGAAAGACATTCCTCTGCATGCAGCTCACTACAGGGTTATCAAGTTAGAATCAAGCCCTGGGCCTACCCCTTTTTTAGGTCACAGGCAGCAGAACAGTTCCTCCTTGTGTTGCGATATAGACCACAAACCAATAGATTTTCATGCATGCTCCCTTCATGCTTTCTGCTTTTCACTGATCTGTTTGCAGGGCTTTTGGCATTATGTTTCACATAAATGATCATGCGCTGAACTCTGAACACCAGGACAAAGGTCTGATAAAAGAGCTGGCAGAAATTAAACACCAGTGAGGGAATTCTTCAAATGGAAACCTCATCTTGTATTGTCTACTCAACTGAGTTTATGACCCTTGTTTTTATAGTTAACATTTCATATGTTGCATGCATCGATCATTCTAGATAAGCGATAATCATGTTTCCTGGAGATGGCTTGCCAGTAATAGCTTGTCTTATACCTCCCCTCCACCCCCCTTCAAAGCAGAATTGTGAAACTTCAGTATTTTCCTGCCCGACGGTGCACTTTTGAAATCCTCTCTGCCTATAACAACTTCTCCAAAATACAAAGCCTCTGTACATTCTACCATATTATGTAGCATGACATACTGTATATTTTCCTGTAAGACCACATCATCACACGTACTTGTTTACAGTGAGCAGTGACCCCTCACCACATCTGTATTGCTGATATGAATGAATGATAAACTGATGTCATGAAAAAGTAGGCTGTATATGCGGGCTATGATTAATAATGCATTATAATAATATAGGATACCATTATAAAAAGAAGGATGGGTTATGTTAAATCACATAGCCTACTAAATTATATGCTAATCAATAATTACGCAATAGATGAACTGGAATTTTGGATTAGGCTACTCTTTACTGTCACCCAGTGGTTGAATGATAAAATCAAAAACTTTTCACCTAAACTGGCTTACAAAATCTAAAAAAACACAGCTTAATTAATCACTTAACATACACTAATTAGAGCATTAAGCTATATAAAGGTGAAAACATGTTACTTAGTGGTGCTTATCGTGTTAACTTGCAAACATGCAGAATGTCCTAATCTGCCTGTAGTGACGAGTTTTGCACCACTCACATTTTCTTCATAAAAAATGTACATTATCTAGTTATTATTTTATCGTTTTTATTAATTTTAAACAATATTTTAAAATTATTAAATAAATAAATAAATAAATAATAGTTTTAAACAAAAATTAAAACTAAAAATTATTTTATTTATTTATTATTATTATCATCATTGTGTGTGAATTTTAGCATCACGTTTTCAATAGACTCAAACAATAACACCATTGGAGCGCTAACACAAAATCGTGCCCTCAAAGCCATCACTGTTACTGGGGCATGCGCGAATCCTTCTCTCCTCGCGGCCTCATAGAGAGTAGCGCGCATGCGCACACCGGATCAGAATGTTGAGCAAAACGGACTAGAGAACAGACGGAAAGACCTGCAAGCAAATTCAAACATATTTTCTCCTTAGCGAAGTGAACGACTGTCGACCTAGAATATAACTTATAAAAACATGACGGAGCCCCAATCAGCACTGTTACTCAGGAGACAGCTAGCAGGTAATTTTTCAAGGCTGGTGTTGGCAAAGCCAGGCTAACGAACCGGTGAACATTTAGCCTGTCAATGCAGTCAAGACGGAGGTGTTAGCCTTTAGCCGCTAGTTTAGCTGCTAACGAGCGCTGCATTTATTGTAAAGCATTCGTTAGCGAGTTAGCAGCTAAATTAGCCGGCTAAAGGCTATCTCCGCCGTCTTTTGTTATTTTTAAATGCTGTTTTGCTACTACTCATGATGGAATATTCATCATAGAGCCGTTGACATTTAGCAGTAATTAAAATAATAATTCGCGTACATTTGTTTGGTTTTATTCAGTTTGCTTTTGGAAATGCATGTCAGGCGTGTTTGTCTGTAATCACTCCGGCGGGGCCGCTCGCAGTCGGCCAGTCCGTGTTTTGACATCTGTGTCCGGACTCCGGACGCAGTTTACGTAGGAGCACCAGCCGTCGGTTATAGTCTCAGGGAAACTCTGTCATTGGTCCCATTTCCGTTTACCATCCTATCTTGATCCGTCAAACCAGTATTGTAATCACAAGGCGCAAAAGTGAGATGTATAAGCCGTGCATTGTGTACCATGTCTCCGCAGCGGGGCGATCAAATCCCTTTGTTTTTCTAGCTGGCTAACAGGCTAAGCTAACAAATTGATGGTTGCTGTTTGAACACTAGCTCATTGGTACAGAGTAAACTACAGTACAGTCTGACTCGGTACAGTCCTGACAAACTGTACTCTTCACTCTTCATACGTGATGTACACACAACGTGCTTTTTATTTTCTGTTCATACGAATTTATCTGTCAATAGAGTCGTTACTAGTTTGTTTCTCATGTTCTTTGGCCAATAAACACACTGAGCAACATGATCCGTGAGTGTCAGCTTTACTGAGCTCAAACCAGAGGAGGATTTCTCCACTGGGCCCCATTTGCGCAGTGCAGCCAGTGAAGTGAATTATTTGTAAAAGGGTCAAAATAAGCTGATAGCATGAGTTCTCAGTTTACACATGAACAGTTCAGATCATGTTAAAAATGAAAGATCTGATTCATGACAGCTGTCTCTTTGCTGCATAGACCGCTCAAGCAAACCCATCCCCCCAAATTACTCATCTTACACACTCATAGAGGCAACTAGCCTATTTCTTTCCAAGGGTTGACAGGGTGACTGGCACCCCGGGTCTGTCATGGCGTCAGGTTCTGTGGTGGCCCTGCGGCTGATTGACTAATTCAGGGGATCGGGGCTGGTTTGGTTTTCTCCTTTCAGCAGGACCAGCATGGTGAACTCACCGGCCTGGTTCTAAACTCAGTGAACCCTCTGCGGGAACAAAAGCCTCACAACATCCATTTATGTTGGACTTAAAAGATACGGGCCTAAAAAATGTGGCACTTGTGAGATCTTAATGCTCTCATAAAAATGACATATCCATGACGTGACTGGATTACCCAACTGTCAACTTGTTTTTGTCAACAAGATGGTCATCCTCAAACAGTGTTTTTGTTTTGCTCTCTAAGAACACAGAAGTTCAGACAGAGCATCTGAGACCACAGGCACCAAAAGATGGACGTTCTTTGGCTTCAGGCTCAGTCAGTTGAACTGATAACAAACAGGCAAATCGCTCATTTCTTGTCTAAAATTCTCCCCAGATGTGAAAACATTTTTTGGTGGTGTTGCTTTGTGTAGGTCCAAGTATTAACACCCATGTGTTAGCACAAATGCAATGTTTTACTTTACATCTAAAATAGCTGATCAGTATCTTTATGTTCTCTCTCCCTAACAGAACTAAATAAAAATCCTGTGGAAGGTTTTTCAGCCGGTTTGATAGATGATAATGACCTCTACAGATGGGAAGTGCTAATAATCGGTCCTCCTGATACACTCTAGTAAGTCTTTCTGTTGTCTTATGAAATACCATGTGACAATTGTATTCACAAATTTAAACTATGTCATCAGTAAAAGGATTAATGCAACCAAAAATGACAACTGTCATCATTAACAAAGAATGAGCAGTACAGTTTTTCAAAATGTAAGATTTGTGTTTTTTAGAAGAAAATGAAAGTCATATAGGCATAAGGGTGAGTAAATTATGTCAGAATTAAATGATGGCTTCAATATGGATTGCCCCATGGCAAATGACAGCCTGGTTATGGTTGTTCTTAATGAAGATGAATATGTATCCACACACGTTTTAGTGTTGCCATAGGGGATCCTATCTGACACAGTTTACGCAGTTGCAGAATATTTGAATACATTGCAAAAAATTTACCACCACAATATTGTTGCTGAATTAAACTTTAAGCCTGTTATGTTTTTTCTTATGTTTACAGTGAGGGTGGCGTCTTTAAAGCCCATCTTACATTTCCCAAAGACTATCCTCTCAGGCCTCCTAAAATGAAGTTCATAACAGAAATATGGCATCCAAATGGTAAGTGTGGGTTCACCCTACTGGAACTTTTCCCTTTTTTATGAGCTGTATTTATCAGCAATGTTTGTATTTAATGTTGTAAAACTGAGAAACATTTTTGTGAGATTTGTTGTTTGGAGGTTTCCACAGAATGTAAGCATCCCTTATTCAGGTGGCCCTCGGCTGGTAGAGAGGCTGCTCACTGCAGAGCCATGGGTGGAGTGTGAAGTTCAGCTCCTCCTCTCTGGTTGTTATTTGGGCGTAATGGGTGAAGGTTCAACCACATCCTAACCCTACCCATAACTCTATCCCTCCACCCATTAAATCCACAGAGGTGGAGCTGGACTAGGTCTCTATTGCACCCTAGTGTTGTGAACTCAGCCTCATTGATATGCTTTTTGTTGCTTATTACTCAGAATGTAAATGTTTTATTTCACTGGCAAAATGTCTAGTAATGGCGCTTGCCTAATATTGTGTGTGTTATGGCTGGTCTTCTAACCTAAACTTGTCTGCTCCCATTAGGAGACCTCTATATAACATAAATTGCATTGATAAAATCTATTGAAATGACAAGACGTGATTTTAAAGAAATGTATATTCTTCTTTGTAATATTTTAATACGGGAAAAAAAATGGAATGAACCTTAGTAAACTCTTCATTCCCTGCCACTTGTTTTTTATTGTGTTGATATAAAAATTCTATCAGCAACCATATTTATCTATTATATTAAATGAATCGCAACAGAAAAAATGGTTCATGTATGTCAAACTGGGTTAGACTGTAATAACTTGCATGCGATCCTCATGTCCTGTTTCTGTATTGTGTTTGCAGTTGACAAGAATGGTGATGTTTGTATTTCGATATTGCACGAACCGGGGGAGGATAAATACGGCTACGAGAAACCAGAAGAGCGTTGGCTCCCCATCCACACCGTAGAGACCATTATGATTAGTGTCATCTCTATGCTAGCTGACCCCAATGGAGATTCCCCTGCCAATGTTGATGCAGCAGTAAGTTTGATGCTAACTCGTTAAAACTACCATACTCAATTGATCAATAACTATTAAATATATATATATATATATATTAGGGCTGTCAAACGATTAATCGCGATTAATCGCATCCAAAATAAAAGTTTGTTTACATAATATTTGTGGGAGCACTGTGTTTAATTATTTTGTGTATTTATAAATACACACACATGCATGTATTTTTAAGGAAAAAAATATT
>JAOTRC010000034.1:15003792-15026088 GCA_027497675.1 Cyprinella lutrensis
CCCCCCCCAGCACTGATTCTGGCTGAAAGGATGACTGCATTCTGAGTGTCAGGTTCTCATCTTTTGTCTTGTCTGTTTGAGGCGGGAAGGCAATGGCAAGGAAACCCATCAGATGTGATTTTCTTTTTTTTCCTGCATGTTTTTTGTTCTCTTTTGTTTTCAAAAGTGCCTCCAATTAAATCGCTTGGCTTGTTACATGCCCTGCATCAAACGGGAGCTTAAGGGAGGAACGTGTTTAAGAACTGCTTAACATCCTCTCACGATTGTGTGAATGTGTAAGGTTTTTTTTCTTCCATAAACTTTGTACCAGCATTCTGAATTATTTGGTGTAGCAATAACTGCGTTGCCCACTTTCCGAGGACATCCTAAAATTGGATATACGTATGAGATTTCGAGTAAAGATTATCCCCTGTAACAGAACAGATTTTTGTGTGTGTGTGTGCTTGACATCTCTTTTGTGTGGTTTCTTTGATAGGTTTCTTAGCCATGCTTTAAATGTAGATTTCTTGCTAACAGTTTCTGGGATTTCAGATGAGGTGTATGTGTTTAAGGGTGAGTGAGGATTAAGTGTTATGCAGAGGTGTGTGTGTGTGTGTGTGCATGCCTGTATCCCATCCTCTCTCCCACAATCTTTAATTCTCTGGTTAATTTTATTCTGGCTCTGACAGACTACTGCAATTCTTTTGCCTAATGTACAAAGACAAAATACCGATGTATATTTTTCATGTTATGAAATTGTCACCTCTAGTGAGTTCTTCTAAAATATAATTTTTTCCAATACTTGTGTGCTGTCTGTGTTCAGTTCAAAGAGTTACCACAAATCTGGAGGTGATAGGACACTCATCCATTCATCAATACCAGCAGAACTACAATTGTATTTGCTTTTTATTAAAAATATTCTTCAGAACATGGCAGTCTTATATAAACCACTGGGTAATAAGTGTATCTACAGTTCTGTAGTTTTAAAAACATATATTTGGGCCAGTATGATTTTAGGATTTATATATCATATTATAGTATTTATATTTTAAATTTGTTTTATTTTTCATATTTTTATTTTGGTTGTAGTTTTACATGCTTTGTTATTAGTTAAGTTATATTTTATATTTAAGCTAAAATAATTTTAGTGCTTAAACGTATTTCAGTTAGTTGCTAAGGGAATATTTGTAATTTTATTTTAAGCCTTTCTAGTTTTTTTATTTTTTATTTTATTTCAGTTCACTTTATTTAAATTGCTGAAAACAAGTTTGAATAGTTGTGTTGGATAACAAAAACAACACTGCTTACGGGGACGATGGGAAATATTGGTTGGCCATCATAAGGGCAATTGAATTGTAACAATGTGCATTTGAATGTGCAACAGTTTAACATGCTCAATGGTGCAGCAGGTGCCATGTAGGTCTACTTAGACTTTTATACAACAGACTGGCCCTATTTTTAGAAAGGCTTTGGGAACGTGCCAAAGAGGACATTTATCTAAACAGAATTTATTTTCCCTAATATGTCTGCAACAGCCTTGAGGAAGAGTAACACACACAGGCTGGTGGTCAGAATTAAACTTAAATGAGACCGAATAATAAAGACCCCGTGTAACAGTTAGTTTCCTTGCAACACACAGACTTCCACATTTTTTTTTAAATCTGGAATTTACAAACGTAATGTATCTTTGGGTTGCTTCCACCAGCACGCTCCTCCCAAATCAAACCCTTCCTCCCGCGCGCTCTCGCGATATCAGGCGACGAGCCACGGATCCAACATGGCAGAAGGTATGAGGATGATTTCTTTCTTATTTTTCACGCCCTTTCTGTTTAACGTCTACAGTTGTTATTTGTTTACACCGTGGACAGGCCTAATGCTGCATTTAAGTGTTATCCCCACAGTCATTTGTTGATAAATAATGCATAACGCTGAAATGAACCACTTTATTGCATTTTTGTCCAGCCTAGCTGCTTGCAAGTCAGGTGGTGGGCTGGGCGGTGGTAGTAATAATTCGCCGGGTGATTTGAGCTCTCATGTAAAGAGATATCCAATGAATCCTTTTTCAAATGATATATCCAACTGCATTCACGCATATCATACAATATTATGCTTTTGAAAGGTAAATGGTTGATTTTAGAGGCATTGTCGTCCCGTGTTCTCATTTTGCGCTGGTTTTCCCAAGTCATTTCTAATCAATTTTCCCATTTTTGTCTTTTGTTTTAGTCTTCATCACTCTGAATGAGTAATTCATCTAGCTTAATTTGCAAAGTGATGATTAAATCTGCCAATACATTGCTCTCTTTTTAATGTAGCTTATGTGATACAATTGAATATGACTCTACATTTACATATGATAACAGTAGAAAATAATTTTTATAGCTCTGCCTTGTTGATTTTTATAAATGATTTTCATAGAATGAATGTATTTCGTGACGTTTCTGAAGGCGTTTGTAACCGTTACTTTTATCAGCTGATGTGTGACATGTCGCTTCTTTATCTTCCCCCAACATGCTGTTAAATCATAATACATTTAAGTGGAATTGCCTTCTTAAGAACACTTAAGCTGTCTTTCTGTCATTTTGTTTTTTTTTTATTTAAACGTGGTGGTTAATAACAGGCTAGCGAAGTTTTTCTGTAGTATCAACATAAACATAACTTGTTAACAAGCCATGGTTGGTCATCTTGGTAATATTTTGTACCATACGTTTTGAAGCCTATTTTTCTGTAGCCATTTACGAATTATTAAACCGCTAGAACAATTTACTGTATATTAATTACGCAATTTCTTTAGAATTTATTCTTCATCTGAGCAGTTCATTGAGTAATTCATGAGCTGTTATAATTCTTTTTAATGGTTGTTGGTGATGCAAGCAGATTATTGCTTCACAAGGTTTCCTGTCATCTGATTGGCTGATGAGCTTTTTAAATACTTTATGGGACCTATTTGGACATCTCTGAGTTGTTGATTGCTCAGCATACTGGATTCTGGACAAATGGCTCACATATTAAACTGAAAACATTCTAATCCTTTGCCTACAACACACACAGTTTTAATTGTGTGTGCAATGACTATGGTAGACTTTTCTTTATACTTATACAAGCGCTGGCTAGCTTGCTGGAGTTTTAATTGTTTATGGTCTTTTAGCAGAATTCAAAGATTTCCCTATATGTCAAATGGTAAGACATTACTAGACCAGCTCTCTCAGCACCTGAGCTTGTGTGGAATAAAGGCGAAGTGTAGCCTCAGCATTCTGGAGAGGTGAGCGTAAATAAATTCGAGGAAAGAGGAAGGAAGCGGCTGTGTTGGAATGTAGGTTAAGCTGTGAAATCCTCTAGTCACAGATCCAAGGCAGTTACCACATTCAAGATGGCGAGTTTAAAGTTGTTATTTTGAGGGTTGAGTGGAATGAGACTGATCAAGGTTGTATATTAACTTTTGCGATTGTGGTTATCATGAATCAGACAATGTCAAAAGTTTTTACTTCTTGTTACATGTAAAGGCAGTTTTGCTTGCATATCGCAGGTCCACTTCTCCTCCCATGAGCGTGCTCAGGAAGTCTGTCAGTGTCAGCAGTTTTCATGTGAAATCTGTATTTTGTCCCTCTTTCTCTCGTCTACATGGCATTTCCACTTCCCTTTTGCTTTACCCACCACATTTGACGGTTTATTCTCATTTTCTCCATGTATGCGCTCCTTCCTTTTGTTCCACTACTCATCTCTCTTCGTTTCCATCATGCCTGCAGAGGAGGTGCAGAAATTGCAGAAGCACCTTGCTCTGCTGAGGCAGGAGTATGTGAAGATGCAACAGAAGCTGGTGGAGACGGACAGGCGGTGCTCTGTGTTGGCTGCCCAGGCCTCTCTCCCCGGCTCTGTGTCCCAGGCCAGTGACTCCTTCATCAGCCGCCTGCTGGCCATTGTGGCTGACCTCTTTCAGCAAGAGCAATACAGGTGAAAACTTGACATGAATGCTCACATACTGTGGGTGAATGGGGACCAAGAAATGTTCAGGTCATATTTAACCCCAGAAGCAAACTAAATAAGAATAATGTTTGTTTGTAAAAAGAAAATTGCATTTGATGTGATATAGGTTTTCTTATTAGCAATGCCAATGCAATACTTATAAATTCCAAGTGATTTTTTTTTTTACCATCAAGGCTCAAGCTATATATAATTAAATATATTAATATTATATATGAGTAATTCTTTGCTTATTTAAATTAAAATATTTAATTTATTTTTGTTGTGTTACGGAATTGAGAATGAAACCAGTGTTTAAATGTACTTAATTGTCATGAAAAATTGTCAAAATTCAGTTTTATAAGATGAACATTGTAATTGAAATGCAGTATGTAAGCTTGTATGTGGCTTTCTCCTGATTTCAAGACAATTTCTGCTTCCAGGAAATTGTAAAAGTTAGGATTTACAGTTTAATTTTGCTTCTCGTGGATAAAAACTGGCTGAAAGGGGTTTAATATGTCCTTGTAAGTTCTATTACAGTTGTTTTATTTTATTGCACCACTTATGAGGTTACAGAATGACCTGCCTGAGATTTGTGCCTGGACTGTTGTCTCCGATCTGACCTCACTGAAATCAATCCGAATAATGCATTAGGTCTAATACATCAAATGATATGGCAGCTGATTACTGCATATTTCACTGAGATGCTGTGTAAAGTCAGTATGATCACATCAGTCTTTTTTTCTCCTAGCGATCTGAAGGTGAAGATCGGCGATCAGAGGCTCAGCGCTCATAAATTCGTGCTGGCTGCTCGGAGTGAAATCTGGAGTTCAGCCAACATGGCCACCACTACAGAACTGGACCTCTCAGGTAACAATGGCTTCTCTGTTTCCTACAACCTGCACTAGAAATGTAGGATGTCTAGATTATGTTTGGTTGTTTTTTTCCCTTATTGTTCTAATGCAGTATGCAGCAGTAATCCCTCAAAACTGAACTTGTTGGATTCTTTCTTGTACATCCCCATGTGACTTCCTAGATGCCAAACCAGAGGTTGCCATGGCAATGCTGCGCTGGGCGTACACAGATGATCTGGAGTTGAGTGGGGACGACGGCTTTCTCATCGACCTGATGAAGTTAGCCAACCGCTTCCAGCTCAATCTTCTGCGTGAAAGGTGGGAACGGTCCACTAGAATAATAAATGACTGCATAGATTTTATGACTCATGTTGGAGCTTTACATCTCATAGTGTTTCATCAACAATACACCATGTAACTGCTCTTATCGGTCACTCAATATGTAAGAATATAAACTACAAGAAGTAAAAAATAAAAATAAAAGCATCACTCAGCATGGATAGATGTGGAACATGAATGATTGTGGTGATGAATGCTACACTTGATGATTAATACAGCATATGCGTCACACCATCGTTTTAGTCACTCTGGTCATGTTCATCAAATTAGACAGACATCTCCCTGAAAGCATGTGCTCTTTTACCAGGCATTTGCATGTAAGAGGCTTCTAGTTAAACTGGAGAGTTGCAGTTATGCCCCATCACAACTGTGCCCTTGAGTCATCTTCTGTCAATAAGTAATCTTTGGATAAAAGCAGCTCCTTAATGGCAAGCAAACAGCATATATGTTTGGTGCTTTTATGCTAATGACCAGCTTTTATTCTTAAGCACTGGGACTGCAGAACAGAAAAAATAGGTCTGACATTTATATGTCACATTTATGTGTCACATTATTTTGGTTTAATAATACATAATATGGCAATTAAAATCAGTTTGCGAGTTGTCATTGCATGGTTGTGTGACAGGAAATATATATACTACCGTCTAAATATTTGTGTTCACCAAGACTGGATTTATTTAGTAAAAAAAATACAGTAAAAAGTCATATTGTGATATATTATTACAATTTAAAACAACTGTTTTCTGTTGTAATATATTGTAAAATTTTATATATTCCTGTGATGACATCATAAATGTTACATGATCTTTCAGAAATCATTTTACTATGGTGATTTGGGGCTAAATAAACTTTTCTTATTATTATCAGTTGAAAACAGCTGTGCTGCTTATTAATGGTGTAAAACTGTGCATTATAAATGTTTTTTTTTCTATAATTTTTGATCAATTTAATGCATACCTGCTGAATATTAAAGTATTAATTTCTAAAAAAACCTAAACAAAATCTTACTGACCCCAAACCTTTGAATGGAAGCATGCAGTATATTAAAAAAAAAATGTTATGCTTCTGAACTCATAGCAGGTGTAATATATAAAAGGGACCGAATTTATATAAAGTATATTCAACTCAGGTGGTAATCATTTTTCATTGTATTAAAATAAAGAGAAATGAATTAGATTATAAATTATGCATGTAATTATATCTATTTATGCATATCTAGTTAATCACAAAACTGAAATGTTATGTAAAAGCATACAAAGCGAGCTCTAAATGTAGATATGGTTTTTCAAATGCAGATGTGAGAAAGGAGTGATGTCATCAGTGAACGTGAGGAACTGTATCAGGTTCTACCAGACAGCCGAAGAGCTGGACGCCACTACATTAATGAACTATTGCGGAGAGATCATTGCCAGTCACTGGGTGAGTCAGAAGAACAGAGCCATCGTCCTCATCCTTGAAAGAGGGGGAATTCGTTCTATAGATCCACATAGGCTGGACCTTTTATATAGTTTGCCAGAAATAAATCAATAATGATGAATAAATGGACAATTTCACTGTGAAAGATAGCCTTCCTCCATTGAATGCTCTTTTTAAAGCAGCAGGGTCTTGTCCTCCTCGATGTTTGGGGTCTTTTTTATGGCTCCTTGTAAATCCCCACAAGTAGTGATGATTCTCAAGGCTACTGTATGTCTAAGATCGGGATGGTAAAGGAAACATTATGGTGGGTTTACAGGCAAGCTCTCTGCTGAGTGAATTAAACGCGTCAATATCAGCACAGCAGACCTTGAGCAAGACCTTGAAAAAAGCCAGAGGGAGATTTGCGTAATAATTATTACATGTTGTCACCTGCTGTTTGTTTGGAAGTGTGTATTCATGCAGAAGGTTGGATTAATATTTACTTCCTCTACCCTGTCAAACAGGATGATCTACGGAAAGAGGACTTCAGTACCATGGATGCTCAGCTGCTCTATAAAATGATCAAATCCAAGACCGAGTACCCCCTTCACAAAGCAATTAAAGTAGAACGAGAAGATGTTGTCTTCCTTTATCTAATAGAGATGGACGCCCAGGTAAAGCCAGCACTGAATCAAAGAAGTGTTTTGCTTTATATACCGTGAATTTAACCCGGTGAAATCAATATCAAGTGATGTTTTTCTATGGTTAATGTTTTGCTTTTGGTTTTATATTGGACAACTAGTAGTGACCCAACATAGTTAAAAATATGAATATTATTGAGTATATTTTGAATGACTCGCACGCAAAATGTAGGCTATTTATTGTTTAAATTGTTACAACGCAACCATTGTGTTGCCTCTGATTTTTAGCCACTGATAAATGTTTTATCTTCTGTTGATAAGCTTGTTTGTCGCATGCCAAACTTATTAGGATAAATGTTTCCTTCGTTTCATTCCAAAGTTACCAGGAAAGCTGAATGAGCTCGACAATAATGGAGATTTGGCGCTGGATCTGGCTCTGTCCAAGAAGCTGGAGAGCATCGCCACCACACTGGTCAACAACAAAGCAGATGTTGACATGGTGGACCAGAGTGGCTGGAGTCTTCTACACAAGGCCATCCAGAGAGGTAAGGAGTGCTTGTATTTGGGCAGAAGGAATATTATTTTTGGATGAATTTGAAGTTGGCATAAAGTTGTTTAGCCCACAAAAAACGTACATTTTCGAGATCTTTTGAGATCTGAGAAGTTTGTTGTTGTGGTGGTCTAAATACTGTCCCTGTCCTGTATCATTCTCTCTCTCTCTCTTTCTCTCTCTTTAGGAGATGAATTTGCTTCCACTTTTTTGATCCGTCACTCGGCGCAGGTGAATGCTGCCACAGTGGGTGCAGTTGAGACCCCTCTGCACCTTGTCTGCTCTTTCAGCCCTAAGAAACACAGTGGTGAAGTTATGGCTGGCATGGCCCATATTGCTGAGGCTCTGCTCAAAGCTGGTGCCAACCCAAACATGCAAAACAGCAAAGGACGGTGGGTAACAAGTCGAAGGGTTTCTTCTGCAATAATGAGTTTCGGGATTATTTTATCTGCTATGTTTTTTGGGAGTAAAGCTTATTCATTGTATTCATAACCTGGTTTTATTTTTCTAATTCTTAGGACGCCGTTACATGAGGCTGTGGTGTCGGGAAATGAAGCAGTTTTTAACCAGCTTCTACAATGCAAACAGTAAGCTTAAACAGGCTTTATCTGGGCAAATTCGAAAAACTGCGTTTTTGTGCCCTTGAAGGGAACTTTGGGGAGGGGATGCCATTTGTACTGCCTTTCCAAATGAAAGTGAATTGTTGAATCCCGTCTCGAAGGGGGGCAGTGTCTAAGTATAGAGTCAAGATATAGAGCCCAAAGAGACTGCAAGTTTTAAAGTTGAGAGCAAATAGGGAAAACACACACAAAATGTGTATTTTAATATATTTTTCAATATAATGATATTTGCGTCATTATAAAGTGTTTTGTTTTATTAGCAACAATAATATTAACAGCAATAATACGAAATTTCTATTGTAAGATCAGCTAATGAGCTGATGGATGCTGTGTTGTCATGGTAACATTCTAGGAAATTACATTATTTTTAATTTCTCACCTTCGCCACGTGCTTTGCAAACAACTACATTATTTATGATATGCAAGTGCCCTGCTCTCTTCAAAGTTCCCACTTCAAGAGATCTGGCCTTCAGAGTTAGAAGGCCACAGGGATGCTCACTTCCGATTGGAATTCACCCTCTTTTTCATAACGAATGATCTTAAATTATTTATGTAGGTGATAAAAAAGCGTAATAACAAACTACTTTCTGAATGTGTGGAGTACAGAGAATTATCAAAAACTTGTTTACAAAAATGTACTGCAAGAGTCTAATGTGGGATAGTGTATCCCATGATGCATTCCTTCACCTCCCATTGTGATAAAGGAACTTGATGTAATAGTATACATTGTATACTGTTTAGTAAGCTAGTGTTCTGAACACTGAGATACAGTAGTTGCCTCTAACTTCTCGGTGTAATGTTGTCCCTTTCTTGTTTCCTTTTTGTAACACTGTAATCCCTCCCCGTCCTGCTTAGATTGGACCTGGAGTTGAAGGATCACGAAGGCAGCACTGCACTGTGGCTGGCCCTGCAGTACATCACTGTGTCCTCTGACCCCTCCGTGAACCCTTTTGAGGATGAAGCTCCTGTTGTGAATGGAACCTCATTTGACGAGAACAGCTTCGCAGCAAGGCTCATACAAAGAGGCAGCAATCCTGATGCGCCAGATTCTAATGGTACCAAACATCTTGCTCTTTATAAAATCTTTGTGTCCCTTTAGTCATTGCCCATTTTATACCTGCTAATCACGACATCTCCTCCTCAGGTAACTGCCTCATGCAGAGAGCCGCTATCACAGGAAGTGAAGCAGCCGCTATCTTCCTCGCCACACATGGAGCTAAAGTCAATCACACCAACAAATGGGTGTGTGTGTCAGCTTTTATTAGAAATACACTGCCAGTCAAGTGTTTGGATATTTCTTTTACATAATTCAGAATAATAGGTTGAGTCATGGAAACTCAGCTTCCCAATGTTGATAATATTAAGAAATGTTTTTTGAGTACTGAAACACCATGTTAGAATGATTTTAAAATATATTAAAAAACTTAAATTAAGTATATTTCAAAATATTACTGTTTTTACTGTATTTTTCATCTAATAAATGCAGCCTTGCTGAGCTTAAGACTTAAACATTTTGAATGATAATTTATATATAAATGTATTAATTGGCAATTATTATAAGACAGGAGTAGTAGTAAACGGGTGGATTGTTGTAAATGAAATATTTATTATTTTTTATATTATATTCCTTTCCCCCTTGTGATTTCTTATGATCACATTTTCATTTGTAGGCTGAGACCCCCCTCCATACGGCGTGCCGCAGTGGCCTGGCAGGGCTGACGGTGGAGTTGCTCCAGCAGGGGGCGAATCCAAACCTGCAGACCGAGAGCGCCCTGCCTGACCGAGCCGAGAAGAGCCAAGGAGTCTTCCTCCAGAGCCCTCTCCACCTGGCCATCGTTCACAACCACCCAGATGTGGTGTCTGTCATACTAGAGCAGAAAGGTGAGGGATGAGGGAGGATGTTTGTTTTGAATAGTGATCTGTGCAGCTGTGCATCTCTTGTCATTCATAACTTTATTTTTGATCCATAGCCAATGCACTACATGCCACCAACAATCTGCAGATCATCCCTGACTTCAGTTTGAAAGACTCCATGGATCAGACCGTTCTGGGTCTTGCCCTCTGGACCGGTGGGTTCTGCTTTAAATCTCCTTCAGGGACTTCACTGCTCATGCAGATCATTTAATGTTTCTTATTTACATTGCTAGGTATGCACAATATTGCTGCACAGCTGCTGGGTTCTGGAGCAGCCATTAATGACACTATGTCTGATGGACAGACGCTATTGCACATGGCTATAAAGAGACAGGACAGCAAGAGCGCCCTCTTCCTGCTAGAGCACCAGGCCGACATCAACGTCAGGTACTAGAACTGCTATAAAAAACATTGGTTAGCACAAGCAGACATCCATTGGACGTTTAGCTGTGGAGTTCATGTGGGCAAAAAAGGATCTAGTCCCGCCTGCGATGTGTATCAATCAATTCCCTCTCTGACTCCCTAAATAGCTATTGTTGAAAGAGTTGAGAATATATATTTACGTAAGTATATTATATACTAATATTCAACATTATTATAGATTTTGACAGGACTGAAGCTGTTGAATGAGAACTGAACTGAGCTGGATGACATTGTCACTGTTTTTCTTCAGAAATGCCTTATAGATTAAATAAAGTGATTTATTAATTAATGGTCCTTACACCAGAATTGAATCAACACTGAACTGACTTCAGATGCACAATGACACTCTCTTCTTTTAGAGCAGCCGAAATGAACCGTTGACTTGACTTTGTTTTAGGACCCAGGAGGGGCAAACGGCTTTACAGTTGGCTATCAGTAACCAGCTCCCTTTAGTAGTGGATGCCATCTGCACAAGAGGAGCTGACATGTCAGTGGTGAATGAGAAGGGTGATCCTCCACTCTGGCTGGCTTTGGAAAATGGTTTGGAGGACATCGCGTCCACATTGGTAAGAAATGCCTTTTTTTAATTTTCCCCTAGCATTCGTTTTCTTAACTACCTTGAAATGATGTTCCATGTTTTTCAGGAATGCATGTTTATGAGTTTATTTGATTCGTCAGTTATGTATTTTTTTGGATTAGGTCAGGCACGGGTGTGATGCAACTTGTTGGAGTTCAGGGCCTGGAGGCTGTCAGCAAAATCTCCTCCACAGAGCCATCGACGAGAACAACGAGGTCACTGCTTGCTTCCTTGTACGCAGGTTTGTACACCTCTCCTTGCTTTCTCTTGCTTCAGGATTTGTGTTTTAAAAATCTGTTAGACAATTCATCAAATTTATATTTTCAATAAAAAAACACCAACTAAAAAGGTGATTCATTCCTATAGAGTGCTACAGGGTCAGGGATTACATATTTTTGCAGGCTGAAACCCAGAAACCAGTTGGCATTTTGACACTTCTGGTTCCATTGTCTTTTTCTTTTTTTTTAATGGTTGAAATAAGGTGTGTAAGGTAATGTGTGATAAATAAGGTAATCTGTGGTTATAAGCTCAAGATACAAGCACACAAGTTGTTAATTTGCGAAGATTATCCTAATGAATAAAACGCCTAATAATCAAACTTTTGTTGGTCACAAGCTCACTTTTTACAGTGACAGATTTTTCCACTGGCTTTTCTTTTAAAGGAACCAGGGTGATGCTAACTTTTAGGTTGTCCTACAAAAATACGTCATCACCGCAGCACTCTATCAGGCAATAATTAAGAATAATTAAGAAAAAATTGAATTGTCAATTGCTTAAAAAAATTATTGCGAATTATTTGCGTGTTATGCAAAACATGGCTGCAGAAGTTTTATTTCCCTATCATAAATGATTTCAACATTTGTTTTCAGTGGCTGTGATGTGAACAGTCCGAGGAGGCCTGGTCCTAACGGTGAGGGAGATGAGGAGGCGAGGGATGGACAGTGCCCGCTGCATTTGGCTTCGTCCTGGGGGCTGGAGGAGGTGGCGCAGTGCCTTTTGGAGTTCGGAGCCAATGTGAATGCCCAGGTTAATACAGATATACAGCAGATGCACACAGTCATCCTAGATATGTTCCATTTACTCCCTGTTTTCAAATGGCCTGAGAACTGCAATGCCCATTTCTCTGCATGCAGGATTCAGAAGGCCGTGCTCCGATCCACGTCGCCATCAGCAACCAGCAAAGCGTCATCATTCAGCTGCTCATCTCCCACCCTGAAATCCGATTGAATATTCGAGACAGACAAGGCATGACACCATTTGCCTGTGCCATGACCCATAAGAACAACAAGGCTGCCGAAGCCATCCTTAAGAGAGAGCCTGGCGCTGCCGAACAGGTATGTGGGCATGATTATATCCACATATATAACTCTCCTCCACCCTCGAAAACTCACAACTGAAGTGCACTCGAGCAAGGCAACTAACCCCCAATCGCTCCTTGGGCGCCTCAGTGAATGGCTGCCCACTGTTAATTACTCACTGCTTATAATGTATGTGCACTAACTTGGATGGGTTAAATGAAATGACTCCACATTGTTTCGATATGTGACGTCACAAGCCACTGAATATTATAAATGTTTTCTCTTTCTGTCTAGGTGGACAACAAAGGTCGCAACTTCCTGCATGTTGCTGTGCAAAACTCGGACATAGAGAGTGTGCTCTTTCTCATTAGCGTACAGGCCAATGTCAACTCCAGAGTGCAGGACAGTGCCAAACTCTCTCCTCTACACCTGGCCGTGCAGGCGGGATCCGAGATCATTGTCAGAAATCTGGTAAAGCAAAAAGAATTGATGGAGGAATTTTTCTTTTAAATTCAAACACTGAAACATATAACATATGTTTTCCTTTCTCTGACTTCAGCTGCTGGCTGGTGCAAAAGTAAACGAGCTGACCAAGCATCGTCAGACGGCGCTGCATCTCGCTGCACAACAGGACCTTTCCACAATCTGCTCCGTTTTGATCGAGAATGGCGTTGACTTTGCTGCCGTAGATGAGAATGGAAACAATGGTAGACTATTGTGCTGAACTTATATAATTTAATATTCTTGAATGGCTAAATTTCCATTTCACTAATTTCTGTATATCTCCTTCTAGCGCTTCATCTGGCTGTGATGCAGGGGCGTCTGAATAATGTGCGTGCGCTACTCACCGAGTCCAACATAGATGCTGAGGCCTATAATCTCAGGTTTGACTCAAAATATATTACTCCATACTTAAAGGTGAAGTATGTACGATTTTTTTGTTAAAATACATTCTCTTAACCCTGTTTATTGACTAAAATTAGTATGTCATTTGTGGGTTTTAATTTGTGAGCCTCCCAGATACCATGTACACTATTACACTATTTAATTCACAAATTATGTCCATTATTCATGGACATTTACTAACTTTTTTTGCCTTATTTTCATTTGTCTAGAGGTCAATCTCCCATGCATGTCCTCGGCCAGTATGGGAAGGAGAACGCGGCAGCCATCTTTGAGCTGTTTTTAGAATGCATGCCTGAGTATCCCCTGGATAAACCTGATAATGAGGGGAACACAGGTTGGTGAAGCACAAGTGCTTTGATTATACTAAATGTGCATTTTTAAATAGATCATTTTCCATGTTAATAATATTAATAGCCATTTTGCTTGTCGGAAACAAACACTGGATCAATGATATTAATGTTTTTCTCCTTTCAGTGCTTCTGTTGGCCTATATGAAAGGAAACGCTAACCTGTGTCGTGCCATCGTGAGGGCTGGGGCTCGACTCGGCGTCACTAACAACCAGGGCATCAACATCTTCAACTATCAAGTTGCCACTAAGCAGCTTCTGTTCCGTCTGCTAGGTAAAAGATACAGGGTTAGACTAGTGTTTCTACAACATTTACAGAGCTTGTAGTAGTTATACCTAACTAATCTTTTGTATCATGTTTTATAAGACATGCTTTCCAAAGAGCCCCCGTGGTGTGATGGATCAAACTGCTATGAATGTATAACCAAATTTGGAGTCACCACCAGGAAACATCACTGGTATGTAGCCAACTAACTGAGTTTTAAGGGATACTCCACTTTTTTGAAAATAGGCTCATTTTACAACTCCCCCAGAGTTAAAAAGTTGGGTTTTACCATTTTCAGATCCATTCAGATGATTTTCTGATATTTTGTAGAATATCAGTAGCTAGACAGTTTCTGGTCTCATTGACTTCCATAGTATATTTTTTTTCCTACCATGGAAGTCAATGAGACCAGAAACTGTCTAGGTTACTGATATTCTTCTAAATATCAGAAAATCAAAAAGTGCAATCGAAAACGGTAAAACCCAATTTTTTTTTTAACTCTGGGGGAGTTTTGAAATGAGCCTATTTCCAAAAAAAGTGGAGTATCCCTTTAATCTGTCTGCCTTTGTAAAGAATGAAGACCTCGTTTCCTCCTTTTCATTGTTTCTTTTCAAATTATAACTCTTCCCTCCATTTATGATGTTTTGTCATCTTCCCTTGTCCTAATAACCCATTCTTTGTCTTTGCTTTGTCTCATAGCCGCCATTGTGGGCGTCTGCTCTGCCATAAGTGCTCTATAAAAGAGATCCCAATCATCAAATTTGACCTGAACAAACCTGTGCGTGTATGCGACATCTGCTTTGATGTGCTGACATTGGGCGGCGTGTCCTAACACAGTAGAGGACGGGCACCAGCCGAGCGGAGTATGAACCCCCAGGCTGGGGCTACCACTAAAAGGATGGAGAAATGGAGTAAGACACATTGAGAAGAGCCCATGAACAAAAAACATTTCATTCTTGTCAAAGGAAAAAATACAACCATAACAACGTGTTTGTTCTAGCAGTTCTTTTTAGAACCAAAATATTCTAACGAGTGGAATGCAGATGCAAATGTAGTTCCGAGTTCAGCTTTCGACAAAAACCAAGTGTGATCGAGAAGGGCAAGTACAATTTACTACAAAAAAGTAAAGAAAATGAACCATAGGGGTTTTATACAGGGCTAATGTGCTATATGGACAATTATGTTATTAAATATTACTTCATTTCCCATTAGAATGACAAGATTGGTATGATTCCCACACGCAATCATGCTGTCAGCAGTCGAATTGACTTTCTACAGATTGGTCGATAAATACTTCAAGTTTGTTTGGTATTGAATGTTGCTTGATATGAAAGAATCTATAAAAGGTAAGTAGTGTGAAGCCTTAATCATACTGCGCAGGGTCTGTGAGCTGTTAGATTTAGGTTTTGAACACCTTCTCTGGAGTTCAAATCACAACACTAAGAAAGAGATGGAGAAATATACCTTGCTCGGTTTATGTTATTACTAAAATGATGATCATTCAATCTTGTATTAATCTGCATATTCAGTGGACTTTATTTTAACTGATCCATTAGATTTAACGTCATGCTAAAATTTGAGAAACACTTCAGATGTGTAAGTGTTCTTGAAGTGTAATTCAAATCATTACTTGTGAGTCAGACAGGTGCAGAAATACATGCGCAGAATTATGATATGCTCACTATGCATATGCATGACATTTGTAGCCTGTTATTATTGTCATCATAAATTACACTTTATTCTTTTCTGATCACCAAACAAACGATACATTCCGGTTAACCGTTTCAAAAGTCTTCTTGGTGGCGTAATGCGTCACGTTATGTTTCCTATCATGTTTTAAATGCTTTTTCATGTCCATGCTTAACAGGTGCACTTTATCAAAGTTTTTCTTTTTTTTACATTTCTGATCACATTTCAAAAGAGATTGGCTTGTTTGTGGGGGGTGGGCAGGGAAAGGGCCAAGTCCACAGTCTGTTATTGGTATTGTTAAACTGTACAGATAAATGTATAATATTTTTGACCACTACAACTGTTTTGTACTTAATGCAGGTTGTGCTTTTTTGTCTATGTGACAAACCTACAATTGGCCTCTGTTTAATCTTTTCTGCATATTGTATGGTATCTGTATGCTCAGATATTTAGCCTGTCGCCGCCTCTAGTATCCTTTTCAAGAAAGGGAGGACAACTTTACATAAAGGACAATTGAAAAAAACAAATCTATGAAATTGTTTTTTATTCAACAGTCTTGATTCTATCATGGCATAAATAATAAACTGTGTCACAAATTGCAAAGGAATTAGAGGTAAAACTAAATCAGAGAAACAACTAGCAGCATTGGTCTCTTGCATATAGCATGTGCCTGCTATAATAAACCAATCATAAAAACATGACGACAATTAAATAAGAGTCTTGGAAATCCAAATCAAATTCACTGACACTTGTAGATGAGGATTTGTAGCTCAGTCTTTAGTGATTCGGCAGGATTCTGCTTGAGGAGGACAGTCCTTGTACTCTCGGAGGTTTCGGTTCTCTTTGTGAACAGGGTCGGACGGTTGGATGCACACACATCGGGAATGAGCAGACCCAGGGGAGAAAAGCATTCTGGGTACTCCAACCCAGTCTCTGTGAATGCCACCGCTACAAAGGAAAACCTGTGTTACATTTTTCGAGAAAACGTATCGAATGTTTTCCGAAATAAAAAAAAATCGAAGTACCTCATTGTGGAGCACCATACCCGTCCTCCGCTGGCTTCGCTCCACTCAGAGTTGCAGGCTGGGTACAGCTGCATCTCACTCTGAGCCTGGGCCTTTTTCTTCAACCCTTCCGACAAGAAAGCCTCGACACGTAGCAAAGCATCAGTGGGCTGCCCGGTTTCTGTGTAGAATCGGCCTATCAGTGTACCTGCAGCACAGGGGTCATACAGACAGAGACCTTCAAGGGACCGTTGAAAAAAAAGGTTTTTTTTTTTTTTTTTTATTAAAGGCAGATTTTTTTTCATGGTGCCATTGAATTAATTATTCCAAAAACATATACAGGCAGGTAAAGAGATCTGAGTTCTTTATTTGTGGTTGAATAATAGCAAATGGGTGCCATCATCGTGTGGTACCCACCTACTGGAGTGTAGTCCCTCTGATAAAATGACAGCCAGTCATAAAGAGCCACAATCTGGGAGTCCGAGAAATCCGAGACATCGCTAGACAAGCCAGCCTCTGTGAAATCACCTGTAATAAACGCCCTAGAAGCGTCTTTTCCTGCACAAACACACATTTTTAAAGAATCTCTATGCGTTAGCATCACTCAAACATCTGTCTTGTTAAAATGCGTGAACTAACCCGTAAAGAAATGGTAACCGCCACCAGGGCCGTAATGTTTCCTCCCCTTTTCAACGTCAAACACCTGTCCTAAGATCGCCAGGTACAATCCTTTACTGTTGTCTCCTCCGTTGTATAAAGACAGCTCATCTTCGGTTAGCATGCGTCCAGGTGGAGATGATGCTGACCCATCACTGGCCTGCTGCCGCAGCCACGACTCTAGTACATTCACAACATTGCCATAGATTGGGAATGTGAGCCACTCGGGCACCGTCCACACGGCCAGGACCATTGAAATAAGAGCTACTAAATACTTTAGCATTGTAAACTGTCAGGCAGTCAGTATTTAAAATGAGAAACAATTGCATTCCGTACCGAGTATCGCATCGGATTCAACAATATATCACTTCAACATGTTTCCGGGTGTGGAGATGCGCATGCGCAAATCTATGAAAAGAAGTCTTTGGCTGTAGGCTGTATGGCATTAAAAACGGTAGGCTTTTAAATCGTTTAAAAAACAATCTTGCTTAATTACAATTATAAAAAAAATACAAGTTTATTTTTCACAGTTCACAGGTATATCAAATGTCCCTTTGTTAAACATATTCCTTTAAAATTGGTTTCACATTTTTAAATAAAAATATCTTTCCAGATAGCCAACAAATGTAACTTTACAGCTTCGAAAATGACCACAGTTATTTATTTGGCCCAACATTTAAAAAAATGAAATAAATTAAATACTGGCGGTGATTCGCTAGGGGGCGTGTTTCCAACGCAGCGGGCGTCGCTGAGCTCACGGAAGGGGCCAAAGTTTTCTGCTGACAAACATGACGTCAGCTGGCGGAGCCCGTCAATGCGGTAGTGACAGCGGAGGAACGCACTGACTGGAAAAGCACAAGCCTGACACTAAAACTAAGCCTGAATACTGGGCTGAAGGCGATCGGAAGAGAGCCCGAGGCCGCAGAAGAACAGCATGGGGAACGCGGAGAGCGGCTGTGGCGTGGGGAGCGGCGATGAGGAGGACGTAGAAACGGAGAGTCCCGTGTTCGCCGAGGGCAGCCCGGCCTCTGCGGCCACAGGCACCAGGGCCGGCAACGATGGTGGTGGTGGTAATGGTGGTGGTGGAGGTGGAGGAGCAGCGGCAGCAGCAGCGGCGTCGGGGGCGGGCTCCGGGCAGGGAAAAGGTGTAAGAAGTGCGGCGAACCCTCCGGCACCGATCTACGGACTTCCCACCCCTGAAGCTCTACTGGAACAGGTGAAGCTGCGAGAGGCAGCGGCCCGTATGAGCGACTCATGGGTCGCCATTTCGGAGTCGGTACTGGCCCGCAACGAGAGCGCTCTGGTGCGCTGGCTGGAGGAGCGTCTGAGCCGCGGAGAGGAGTCCGTGACCCTGGAGCAGTTCTGCGAGATGCTGGAGACCAGAGACGCCACCAGAGAGGAGTGCGAGGAGGTGAGGAGACATGCCACTCAGATGACCATGTCTAGTGGTTAACATTTTTGCCAGTTCGGGTAACTGAAAGATCGAAGCCTCAAAACCCAAGACGGGTGTTGTTTGTAGACATCGTAAACAGTTCACAAAAACGCCTTAACGTTAGCCCCGGTTAACTAAATACGTAATATGTATAGAAGTAATGTTTCATTCACTGTGACTAACAACTCAATGTTGTGCAATTGACCCCACAGCTCTACTAATCGGCGAGTGGTTATTGTGCAATCTCTATCCTTGTATCACACGTTTGATAAAGGCTGTTTATTGGCTGTCTCCACCTAGTTTACTTCCAATCTAAACTGCATTTTAAGGTATTAGGACTGTCATAGATTATACTTTGTCTTTTTTTGATTGGCAGCTACAGGTTGGATTAAATTGGCCAATATTGACTGCTGATGAGTCAGACCCATCTAGTGAAAGGTCTTGCTGTACTGTACTGTATTGTACTGTACTTGCTAATAAATATATTATAAAAAATGCTTTTGCAAATGAAATTGCACAAATCTAACTTTTGAAACATATTGCTTCATTTGACATCTGACTATTGGGTGCCAATTTGTATAAGCACACACACATGTGTACAATATGTCCATACCATATTAGTCTTGTTTATGGAGTAGTGTACTAGTGGGTGTCTATAATCACAGCAGGGCCTGGGAAAAAGTCCCCAAAGTCAGCCCAGATTGAATGTATTGCCTCTCCAGATCATATGATATTGAATAAATGTGTTCTTCTAGGTTTGGCTCACAACATCACCATTGGTTATACTGATGGCTAGTGTTTATACATTGCTTATACATACAGTGTAATACTTTTATATGTACCTTGGTGCTGAGTGATTATTTTATTCATGCACTATGGTATTTACATGATATTCTAAGATGAATCCAAAACATGGTTGAACTATGGTACTTTTTGTGCCTTTTCTGATTCAACCATGACTCTCATTCATTTGCTTTACAAATGATTCGCATGCTGGCTCGAGTTAGAGCTAGAGAGACTGGCAGCAGCATGACTTTGCTTTGTTCGTCTTCTCCTTTGTGTCCTGATATTTGTGTTATAGAATGTACGGACAGAAAAATCACCTCCTCCTTTTGTGCACTTTAGGCCTTTGGTCAGTTTGATGCTGAGGGTGACGGGATTATTGATGTGGAGAACATGCTCATGGCACTGAAGAACTCCAATGGAGCCAATCTTAAGGGAGAACTCAGTCATGTGATCAGGCAACTTCAGGCGTGCTCCTTGACACCAGGTATGAAAGCAGTTGTATTTATTTGAATGCAGTGGTGACAGGAGCACATATGCCTATAGTTGACCATTCCGGGTGATTATGAAAAGGACTGTCAGTGTTTTGACCCAGATGTGTTCCTTCATGCTCATTCAGGATTTGTGGATATCTTCTCCAAGTCCAAGGACCGCCTCAAATCACATGCCTCCAAAATTCTGAAATTTTTGCACCGGAATCGCATCCCCAGCAGTGCCATCCCATTCCCTGTGCTGGAAGGCTACAACAGCATCTGCACCATGAGGTCCTCTGTACTGCAAGACTTCCTGGAGTACTTGCTGCAGAAGGAGAAAGGTGAATGGCAAATGGGGCGTATGTATGTATGTATGTGTGTGTGTAATGTTTATATACACAAAAAGCCAATAGGAATTTCCATTGGTTTGTGGATTATTGCAGAATATAAGCTCTGTGACCAACAAATGTTTAATATTCTTGCATGTTTTGTTCATCAAGATCACAAGTCTTCACTTCACAAATGAGTGAACTAGGGATGCTAACGATTAATAGACTTAAATGTATCGATTGCAAGGCAATGCGCGTGTGTGCTGCTCAAACGCTAAACAGGAGTTTCACAACCGGAGTTACACATTGTGATTAGCTCATAGCTTAGTTCCACTTAGCTTGTGCTTTAGTGTAACTTTGTTCAGATATAATTTGTAACCTCATGTTTATTTTGGATATATATCTGATTAATCTCATAAAGGATTCGTTTTGTTGAGTTAAATAACCTGCTAGCAAAGCTGTGTTTATTCTGTGTTCATTCAGCGCTTTAGCACACGCAGCTCAAACAGCAGAGCACGACTAAAATGATTGGGACTGTCCTATTACATAACATTGAGAACACTATTTTAATAAATTCTTTGGCCTTAGTTGCCGTGTTAACCTGAGTTACACATTCTGAACAGCACAATGGCAAAAATGCTAACTCATTTGCAGGTTTTAGGACTCATTACTGCTGCATTCTGTTGAAAACAAAACACGAATTTAATAATTTTCATTTTGTGGTACCAGTGGTGAAATTTACTGTGGAAAAATGAGAACATTTTCTTCCATCTCCTCTTCTGGCCTTCATCTTCATATTCTGATAAATTTCATTTCAGATCTAGACATCCAGTACAGAGCAGAGCTCAATCATGACCCAGATATGGATAAGGTCAAAGTGGTCACCCAGTGCTACAGCTTCATCGAGGCCTCGTCCAATAGTGCAGATATCAATAAGCTGACCAACGGGGAGACAGTGTCTTTCTGGCAGTCGGACGGCAGCGCTCGCTCGCACTGGATAAGGCAAGCTGCTTGTTTCATTGGTGCATCTACATGCAGTTAAAATAGCTGATGATGGCACACATTCTATTATCTTTGCTAAATTTCTAATTAATTATGACCACTTCCTCTGACACATCTCTTTCACAGGTTAAAAATGAAGCCGGACATAGTTTTGAGACGGTTGGCTATTGCGGTTGCGTCTAATGACCACAGCTACATGCCACAGCTCGTGTCTGTAGCTGTAGGGAAGAGCCGGCGTTCAATGCAGGAGATCAGAGATGTGAGGATCCCCAGTAACGTCACAGGATATGTACCACTGCTAGAAAATGCCAACATCAGCCATCCCTGTGAGTACACGTTTGAATAACACAGTTTTTTGTTCGAAGTTTAAAGTGGGACACTATTGTTCAAATGTTTGGGGTTTTTGAAAGAAGTCTCAGCTCACCAAGGCTGCATTCATTTCATTTAAAAAACAAATGTAATGTTGTGAAATAGTATTTCTATTTAATCCTGTCTTTGGTGTAACATGATCCTTCAGAAATCATTCTAAAATCTGATTTGGTGAAGTCAAGAAACATTTCCTATTGTTATCAAAAATTGAGAACTTTGATGTTCTTTGTAGAAACAGGAATGCAGTTTTCAGGATACTTTGAAATATAAATCTTTTGTAACATTATAAATGTCACTTTTGATTAATTTACTGCATTTCTTGTTGAATAAATGTATTAATTTGTTTTTTAAAAATCTTATTGACCCCAAGCTTTTTCACACTAGTGTACAGTGGTATGAATAAGTTTGGGCACCCATGTGTGATGATGTGGGGATATTTTAATTCCAAAGGCCAAGGGAACTTTATCAGGATGCATATTATCCTGGATCCATG
>JAOTRC010000034.1:15046745-15058772 GCA_027497675.1 Cyprinella lutrensis
AGAGACAATGAAACTTTAGGTTTGTTGGAAGTTATTGTATTTTATATGTTCTTTAATTGCATTTTTTAACAAAATGATGTTTTATATAACACTTTTCACCTGTGTCTGTGTCCATCATCTGTCTTTACATGACAACAGTCGTATCGGTCTGGATTGGGCTTGTTCAGTGGCCGACATCTTGCGGAATCTGAACATTTCCTCACAGTGGTGTGCTGTTGTGGCAGCTTTCACTGATCACTGCATCCAGCAGTTACCACAGCAACTTAAGAGAACCAACCTCTTCACTTTGCTGGTGCTCGTGGGATTCCCTGAGGTATAAACGGACATGCCACACGTGCACGCTAACACATATAATATAGACCTGTATTAAGTTAAATGTAAAATTATATAACAATGTTTTTGCACTTATTTGAAGATGCTAAAGGCCTTATAACATTTTGAAAAAGCTGCTCATAATAAACGTGTCTCTTTATGTTAGGTTCTGTGCATGGGGACTCAGGCTGTGTTCATCGATAATGCCAACGAACAGCACAACATGATTCTGCTCAAACACTTCACTGAGAAGAACAGAGCTGCTGTGGTGGACGTCAAGACCCGTAAGAGGAGAACAGGTGCGAGTACAGCTATCAATGGGTTCTTCACACTTATCACACTCGTTTCTCAAATTTTCTCAGCTGTAAAAATACCCGAGCTGAACGAGTCTTTCAGCACAGTCTAAAATCACATGACTCCCAATGATATTCAAACCCGCCTTCATTTACAAAGGGTGTGTCTGCTTTACTCCCTTGTTTAACAGGCTGTTTTTGTATGAAGGTACCTCTTAAGTAAACTTGCTGGCTTCTAAGGCTTAAAAATATAACAGCAAATATTTGATGACTGCAATGCATATTTCTCTACTGTAAAACAATCATATGCTGAAAAAACAACAGTGTTTGTTGTGATTCAGCTGGCTTTCAAATTTCAGCCACTGAAAGTATGTTGTGCGTAGCAGAATTGTAAGTCGATGAAGACAGGATGTTCTATATACATTCAACTAGGACTTCTTAACCTCAAATAATGGCTGCGTAGAGGACATTTCAGAAACATGGTCACTCCAAACAAGTAATGGTAAGAAATTACATTAATACGACTCTCTGCGTCTACTATATTTCCTCTCAGTGAAAGACTACCAGTTAGTCCAGGCGCATGAGAGCAGCAGCAGGAATGATGTGGAGTCTCATGAGGGTCAGGCTGTGTCCCTGACCTCTGCCCACCTGAGCTCCTACCTGAAGAACTTCACCTCTATTGTGAGTCACCTGCTGCAGGTCGAGGTGGAGAGCAGTGCCCAAGATGCTGTGGAGGCCACCTGGGTGCTCTCTCTCGCTCTTAAAGGACTCTATAACACCCTGAAGGTATTCACCAGGCATAGTGAACCAAATATACAATAATTACAGTTATTATACACATTATAAATAGTTTCCAAATACATTTTGCAGTCATTATATAAATACACAACAAGACATGAGTGGTCATGTTTCCCTTTCTTGCAGAAGCACGGTGTGGATCAAGCCCAGGAGGCCATCCAAGGCTCCGGCCTGATGCAGCTCCTGGTCCGTAAGTGCAGCAAGGGCACAGGCTTCAGCAAGATGTGGCTTTTGCGAGACCTAGAGATCCTCTCCATCATGCTTTATTCCTCCAAGCGAGAGATCCACTCCATGGCAGAGGACGGAGACACTGAGACCGATGGAGAGAAGGAGAGAGAGAAAGAGCATGACTCTGATCACTCCAGCTGCTGCGCTGATGATGCTGATCCTAACAGACCGGATCCACTGGAAGGACTGGATGAAGAAACAAAGATCTGTTTCCAGGTTAGGCTTCAGACACTCATCCTCTGTTTTCACCTCCTTCTGTTCTTCTCATATCTCTCCCAGCAGTTTGATCTTGAATCATCAGATTGGTTGAGTTTTGAAATTGCTTCTCACCAGATGAATTGAGGAAGGAAAGGGGGTGGATAATTCACAGTATTAGAATGTAGAAATTAGTATGTAGAGGAATAATTAGCTCTGATATTTGTCTTGCTCTTAGATTACCCATGATGCTCTCAATGCCCCACTACACATCTTGAGAGCCATGTATGAGCTCCAGATGAAGAGGACAGACTCTTTCTTCCTTGAGGTGCAGAAAAGGTGAGTTATACTTTGATTCAGGATTTCTGTTATATAGTCAAGTTTGAAATTTTATAATGAATGAGCTAAGAATGTGCATACCCCTTGGAGAATCAAAAATAATATATGAAAAAAATAAGAGACATAGACATCAGATTTACTAAACAGGGCAAATTTACTGAACAGGGCAAATTAGCGTGAGGGCAATTCCAAAAAAGCGCCAATGGGAGAGTAAAGTTCTGCTCGTGATCACCTAGCATGATTCATTTAAATATCCCTAAATTTTGCATCTGAAAGTGAAATTATCTTTAGTAAATCCTGACAGTAGTTTATAAACGTCAAAAAAAAGGGTTTTCGCTGGTGCAAGCTGTTAGTAATTCTGGCCCATTTGGGAAAATAATACATAGATACATACATAGATTGACTGAAATTACACAAATCTGTCCATCAGTGACTTCTTGATCTGTATTCTCTCAGTGAGTGGTTTATTATAAAACAAATAATTTTGAAAAAATTTCGTTCTTGCTGATTTTGTGAAAGGTGTGCAGACTTATTAGCAGAATTGTAAAGTGTGTGTAACTCAGTTGTATTAAAGGAGCTGTATGTAAAAAAATGTATTTCAAATAATCATATGTTACTAGACATTAAGAAATCATGTTAATTTCAAATACTTATGTCACTGACAACAGTAGTCCACCCAGGATATTGTCATTTAAAAAGTGAAGGTGCACCCCTCAACTGATGTTGTGTTTTGGTCTGATACTCCACCGATCTACCAATCACAAAGTCAGTAGTGTTGCAGCATTCGGGTTGCCAGCTCTGCTCTATTTACCACAGCTGCAGATACAGATGTGTCATATTAAAAAAAATGGTGGATCCTGCAGCCTATCTGGCATCCTCGAGTCAGGGGGGAGGGGATACACCGCTCTACAGTAATTTGAAAGTGATTGCAGTACCAGTTTTGGTCACAATCTTACATACGGCTCCTTTAAATAAAATCAAAGACTTTCTCTCAAATGATCCTTTTTTCTAAAATATCATTTCGAAGGTTTGATGGTGATGCTATAAAAACCGATGAGACTATTCGTACGCTGGCACAGAAGTGGCAACCATCTAAACGTCCTCGTTCTGAGGAAAGAAGCACCAAGGCTGTAGATACTGACATTATCATTGTGCCCTGTGTGGTAAGAATAATTTTAAGATTAACCTTATATTTGAGTATATTTTGTGATCTTGAGTAAATTAGGTTAATTCACTCCACTTTCTTTGACCTTAGTCTAAACCCACCCGGTGTGAAAAAGCCACAGAAGAAACGAACGTCATCACACAGAAACTCATCACCAACAGCGAGAGTGACCTGCAGCTGAGTTACGCCAAACAGCGGCGCACCAAAAGCTCAGCTCTGTTGCATAAAGAGCTGGACGCTCGCAGTAACAAGGCAGTGCGACAGTACCTCTTCAAGGTGAACGAGGCCATTGCTATCCTGTACGCGCGTCATGTGTTGGCGACACTGCTGGCCAACTGGCCTTCTGACACACCCATCAGAGAGGAAGACCTTGAGCTGAGTGGAGCATCTCACATGGCCTACATACTGGACATGCTCATGCAACTAGAGGAGAGACCGATGTGGGAGAAGGTGAGAAGGGGATTTGTAGTCACCTGTGAGTGAGTTGAGAAAATTTACAGTCAGGAAGGTTTTTTTCAATGAAACTGTACATATGTTACTATTGTAACTAGATTTCTTCCTTACATATTGCATCTCAGATCTTGCAGAAGGTACTGAGGGGCTGCAGCCAGAGCATGCTGGGTAATCTGTCACTGACTGCATGTCAGTTTATGGAGGAGCCTGGGATGGCCGTGCAGGTCCGTGAGTCCAAGCACCCCTATGACAACAATACCAACTTTGAGGTATGAATTCCATTTTTTTTTTACTCAAAATCCCTTGTTCATGATTGTGTATTTCTGGTCCACTCAGTGTCATCCTTTGCATTGTCTCAGGATAAGGTGCACATCCCTGGAGCGATCTTCCTCTCTGTAAAGTTCGACTCTCGCTGTCACACAGAGGAAGGATGTGATGAGCTCCTGATGGCCAGCAGTACCGACTTCCTGCAGGACCTGCACACCTTCAGTGGTTCTCACCAGAAATGGACGGACTTTGAGATTCCTGGTGAGAGTTTGAGAAAGTGCATGTTTGAGTGCTAGTGGATTGTAAATAAATCATAACAGACTTATTTTACTTGATTCTGACTCAGAATTGGTCTGAATTTCTGCATAAATTGGTCATATAATTAAAGGAGAACTCCGGGCAATTTTTAAGTTAATCTTGATCGTTATACCTTTGAGAGTAGTGTCAATAGAAAAAAATAAACCAAACCAGATTAGTGCTTGCAACATGGAGCTTCTAAAGCTACTGCTGAGAGCTCCCACTCAGCTAAAACAGCAGTTATGGGGGCATATCCAAAAAAAATGTCTTTGTGCCTCTTAATAGACACAAAATGCGATTAAAATGTCTGTCCAACATGAACATGGCCCTTACACGACAACAAGATGCATTTAGCAACTTAGCCACCTACATAGTGTTTTAGACGTCTAGCTGTAGTCTCATGCTCAAGTCCCATGGGAACTCAGTTGTAGCTGAAAAAAGGTAGATAGAAGTGTAGTGTGCAGGTGGGAGGAGCATTATAATGACTGAAAGGCACATAGATTATATCTTCTAAATATAACAATACACATGAACATCTTTATGAGCTAGTTCGTATTGTCACTCACATACATTCACTTTTACACATGCGGGGCTATAAAACGTTCATAAAAGTGGAGAACAATGTATAAACGAACCGCTACTTACTTAACAGGCACGCACACAACTTTAGCAGATAAATCGTTACAGTACTGCTGGCATCCGTCCATGTTCTCGATCAGACTCAATTCAGTGAGCGGGGATCACTGACTTGCATGTCTTTCCGCGGCGCTGATTGGGTCGCTAGACGGATGCTGCGACGAATGCGTCAGTTTTGTAAAGCAATTAGAATATAACCCTAATAGTGGCCTTTTTTACAAGCGTAGTGTGTGAAGAGTGAAGGTTGGAGTTACTCACAAGTGAAGAAGAAATGATTCGCTTTAACATATGTTTTCCTGCAGTTGCATATCTGCTGATGTACATGCATTTTAACTTTAGTTACAATGACAGATGAAAACCATAACTTTTTTTCCTCTTTCTCCTCTAGGGGACACTCTCTACTTCAGGTTTATATCAGATATGAGTAACACAGAATGGGGCTACAAGTTCACTGTGACTGGTGGCCATCGAGGGCGCTTCCAGACTGGTATGCTTTTGCAGTCGTTTACTTAATAACTCTTGATGCGTTCAAGTGCTTTTGTTGTTGTAATGTGGTAAAAAGATGGAGATCCAGACCTGTTATTAAGCTAAGTCATCTGCTACAGCAAGAAAGTGATTTATCAAACTCAAACGGTAAATAATATGTTGTTTATTTTCTAGATCATGAATAGTACATATTTTTACCATTCATGACCCTTGCGTTGCTCTCCGCCATTTTGAAAAGGTCAAAGATTATGTCATCTCTGCAACTTGTGCATCAAAATATTCTACGAGTTGCCCAGTGGAAAATACCTCATGTGCATTTTCCATGTCGGCTTTTGATATTTACCATAATTACCATAGCACGTGAACGCACCACTAGTTACAGAGCTGATGCCGACTGCTGATTGGTCAGAGAGAATCGTCACTATTCACTGCGTCATCATTGCACACGCCAGATGGAGTATCCAGAATAACCCCGACATTTTTTAGTTTGGCAAGAGATAGTTACTAATAACTTACTAATATTATTATGCCAACTCTGAAGAATACGACGTGGTCAAACGAGGCGGTGCAGACTTTCCTAGTTTTTATAAGATTTGTATACAAGCATATAAGATTACATCACGGCAGTTTCATGCGGCATCGCTATGACGACCGGTTACTATTTGTGGCGGTACTGCAATGGAAAAGCAAGCTGAGTCGAGTCGCACTGGTACTGGTAATGGAAAAGCGCCAATAGACTATAGCCGGCTGACCAATCAAAGCAGACTGAGCCTTTCGAAAGGCGGGTTTTAAAGAAATCTAAACTAAAACAGATGCTGAAACAATGTAAATTATTAGAAAAAAAACTTTTTTTGAACATTAAAGAATGTAAGTGTATTGTATCAGACCTCATAAACAATGATGAACATAATAGGACCCCTTTAACTAATATGTTCACATTTATGTTTTTGAATTTGAACAGGTTTTGAGATCCTGAAACAGATGCTAGCAGATGAGCAGGCCCTCACTCACCTCCCGCTGTCTGACATCTGGGAGTGGCAGGTGGGCGTGGCTTGTCGGCAAACTGGAAACCAGCGGCTGAAAGCTATTCATCTGCTGCTGCGGCTCCTGCAGTGTCCGTCTCAATGGTGCGTCCCTTCTTACCTTTCTGATTGTGCTTTTTAAAAGCTGACAGCATTTATTAAAACCAACAAAAGGCTGCCGCATCATCCTGCAGTGCTTTATAGCTGTCCCAGTATTATGGAGAGATGAGGCAGCAACTTGCTTTCAGAACCTGTCAGGTCAGTTCTGCACTCTGTGGATAGCAGGTCCAATTTGACCTAGTTTAACACTCCTCAAGTGAGCCTATCTTCCTCTCTGCAACTTTTCTTCTTGTCCTGAAAATCGATGAGTTTTTAAAATTGAATCAATGGGCCGATTTTTAAGCACACAGATATTGTATTTCTTGTATTCACACTTCTTGAGTGGTTTATACTACTCTGGCTCATTCTTTAGTGTGTTTTGTTTTGGTGAGCATCCAGATTAACACAGCTTTTGCATAACGCACCTGACAGTGGCTTTCTGCTTTCATTGTTCCCATGGCAACAAGGTCACATGTCAGGCTGATTTGCATAATTTCCATGGTGTTTGGACACAGTTACATCATCATCAGCAGCAGAGAGGCCGTGTATGAGAGAAATAGAGCCATTAACCTGTGGTGTCAGATGAGTTAGTGAGTTTGAGGAATAGCCCATGCAAATGACCACCTGCTCTCCGCAAGGGGAACATTAATCGGGTGAATGAGATGGCCACATAGTTCAAATATGAGTAATGATAAAGCTAAGATCATTCAGGGGGTAATGACCTCACATTTAGATTGTTGTGTGTGTGTTAACACAGGGGTTGTGACCTTACACTTCTGCGGCCGCTGTGGCAGCTCTTCACTACTATGGAAAGTGGTTTGAGTCAGGACCCCACCAGCATCACGGTCCTCCTTCCTCTTCACCGCGCTCTCACAGAGCTCTTTTTCATTGCCGAAGCAAAGGCCATGGTGAGTGACCATCTTCTTCCTCTTCTTCCTCTCAAGCAGCTCTTCTAAAAACATTCTTGAGAAAGAAGCGTTCACCTTAGCTACAAATCTTTTCGATTAAAGCTGATTAGCTGTTGAAAGGAATGGTTTACTCAATAATGAACATTCCCTCATGTTTACTGTTCACAATCACATCTTTCCAACACTAATAAAATCACTAAAACCCAATTAAATAAGCCATCATATGGCAAAAGAAGCGTAAAGAAAAGGAAAACAGGATTACACAGCAATTTGCCACAGCAAATACACTTTTACTGTTTTTATTTCAAATAAAAACTGTTTGTTTGAACTTTCCGTTCATCAAAGAATCCTGGAAAAAAAGTATCAACTTAAAAAAAAAATTTCAACAATGATTATTATCATTTTTTTAACGAGCAACAAATCGGCATGTTATGATTCCTGAATGATCGTGTGACACTGGAGACTGGAGTAATAATGCTGAAAATTCAACTTTACCATCATAGAAATAAATTACATTTTACAGTATATTAAAATAGAAAACAGTTGACATCAGGTGAGAACATCAGTCATATTTTTGTATGGTTTCATTTAAGGTGCATCATTTGTCCTTATCTTTGATTCTTAATCTTTATTTCATCATTTATTTTGGTATGCATTCAGGTTCGTACATGTGTAACAAATGTTCTGTCCTTCAGACAGTGATGATAAAACTGTGACAAATATGTCCCCTTCCAAAATTCCTTTTGCCCCATTAAGTTATTTATCCTGGTCTTCCTCTGTCCGGACAGATGCTTTTTATGGAGCATATTTATTGAATTCTGGGAGGCATCCAGGTGACGTTCAAGACAAGTAATTGATTTGGCTGTCTCAAGGAAATAGTTCTGTGATAAAATGTGAAAAACTGGACTCTGGACTGGAGAGCAATAGACTTTTAGTGTCAGATTTCATTCAGTATGAATCATGCCAGGGTCTGTGAGTGTCTGTCAGGGGAGCTGCACTAAAGTGAGTCTTCCCAGATGCATTTGTATGTAACACTCAAACTCCAAAAATAATAGAAACATCCACACAGAAACGTACAGGCCTGCCATTGGCCTTAATGGCTACGTTTACATTGTGTAGTCTGCAAGACTCGTTTAAGTATTATGGCTGTTTGTAATCCATGTCATGTTTACCGATGGTGGATCCTCAGCGCAAACTGAGTTTAACTGGATCTCTTGGATCTCTTGTCTAACATCCATCACAGACTGCATTCATATGGATACAGACTTCTATACGTCTTTCTTTGTCCATCTCTAGTTTTTTCATGTGAATGACCAGAGTATTTTGGCCACTTTTCACTGGTTAACAATTAGTATTTGAATGCAATGAATTTTTACCAATCGCTTTCAAGGTCATGTAAGTGAATGTATGAAGTAAGTTTCATGTGTGTTCATAGCAGAGTAACCACATGTATTTCATCACATAATGTTTGACAAGCAGTGTCAACATACTTTGTCTTAGTTTTAAACACACACTTGTTTATAATATGGAACGTAACAAACTTAAACTGTGGGAATGATTTACCTAGTGTTTTGCCATTTTTCTTCAAAAAGAAGAAATATTTGATTGAATATTTGACTGAAGAAATATTGTTTGATATTTTTGCTATGTACTGCAAGGACAATTATACAAATGTAAAAGTGGCTTCAGCTTCCAAATATTTTATAAGTGCGTGGGAGAGACAAAAGTGGGCGCTAGGGGGCGCTAAGACACCTCCTTGTATTCAAAGTAAGTCAAAATAGTCTTCAAGAACACCGTATAGTCACACAGGCAGTTCAGAGAGATGCGTATGAACATATGTATTCAGTACATTGATAGAAATAGACAGCCATGTCAGGTAATGTCTGAGTGAATGGCGCTCTTTCTTTGAGCCTGTGAATGGGAGGAAAGTTTTATTGACTATACTCTTTCATCACTGAGCCATAATGCTTTAACAGCCAAGTTGGACTCGAATTTGAAGTGGTTTGTTTGTGTGTGTTTGAATGAGATATGTTTAAGTGAGCATTAGAGACAGGCAAATGGATGAAGTGAGTGTTTTGAGAGTGTTGAGTGGTTACGGCAGGAGATACTCAATACTGTTTGGCCTCATTATGAAGAGCCTTAATCTCTACCACAACCGCTGCACTTCTCAGAACTTACCATAATGATTTCAAACATCTCAGCAGCCAAATGATCATGACTGATCTATTGTTTTTTTCCTGTTAGGCAATGCTATAAAATGGGCTCAGAGCAGTCTGAACTAATGGGAGATTTTCAACGCGTATTTGAAAGAGCGTTTCAGAATGCGAATACTCAGCTGTTGCAACGTTTATATCGGAAATGAGACGGAAAGAAGAAAAAAAAACTGATAAGACGTTCAGACTTGCCATTTCTTCCTCTCCTGTAGTGTAGTAACACATTTCTGCTGGATGACAAAAAAAACCTCCTTCACAGAGGAAGTGGTTTCGAATGTGTTCTGACATGACAAAAGCTGCAGCCTCTCAGTCTTCAGAGAGTTCTGTCATGAAGCGTTTAGATGTCTAGATGCTGTTCATTTGGGTGTAGAGGTAAAGTGCGATCTGACCGGCTTCCTTTGACGGCAATCCGTTCTTAACTCTTCCTACTAAAGTCATTAAAGCTGAGCTCTCAGTAAGGAAGTTGTTTGACAAAGTTAAGGAGACTAAACAGGATATTGCAATGGTTGTATATTAGTTTTTTTAAAATGTTTTTTATCTAGAAAACCATTTATTTACATTAAAGGGTTAGTTCACCATAAATGAAAATTTACTCACCCTAAAGTTGTTCCAAACCTGTATGCATTTCTTTCTGATGCTGAACACAAAAGAAGATATATTGAAGAATCATGAACCAAACAGTTGGTGGGTCCTATTTTTTTTTTCTATAATTATTCTGCTTGTATATGACAGGATTATGTTTTATGGGTGAACTAACCCTTTAAGTAATGTTTATTTTTATTTTACATAATCTTTTTCCAGCATTCTTATTTAATAGATGCATATAAAAATATATATGTATTTGTAAATGTAACTTTTTTTCTATTCAAATTATTTTTGTTCGTTATTTATTTCTGTGATGGTAAACTTAATGTTCAGCATGTCTTCAGCATCACATGATCCTTCAGAAATGATTCTAATATACTGATTTGGTGCTTATTAATATCACTGCTGTGCTGTTTATTATTTTCATGGAAACCATGATACATTTTTGTTCCAAAGTTCTCTGTAAATAAAATCCCAAAACATTTATTTGAATTAGACATCTTGTGTAACATTATAAATGCCTTAAATCATAGTGACTGAATATCTCTATCAAAAGTTCCCTTTAAAAAAAATTAAGGACAGTTACAATAACTTTTGTGCTGTTTTTGTTCAGTTTCCCATTTTCCATTTGCATTTCTAGCCTAGCGTGCCATCTGGAGTTCATGAGCACATTTGAACAATCTATGGCTAATTCGTGCCAATTGGTGCACGAGTATGCATTAACCTTATCAACCTCGTTGTGTGTTGTTTATACATACTGTCATACAAAGTATACTTTCACATGAACATATATTCTGATTTTTCAGGGGGGGTTTAAACAATCTGCTTTACTGTATTGCTATGCATATTTTCCGTAAAGTTTATATGGGCTTTACGGTTCCATGCACCCTCAAAAGTTCCCTGGAGATTATGTGTAACAGAAATTGGCTTTAGACTTTGATCAATGTGAAATACCTGGAAGAGTGCAAGTACTCCTACCTCAGGAAATTAGATAGCAGAGGCAGAGCTGATTTAGATGATGTCTGGTTTGATTCAGAGTCATGTCATCAACAGCATGGTGCTGTTCCAAACCCCAGATTAACAGCTCACGTTGAGCCAGTCTATGGTAAATAACAGTCTAACTGGCTTTGAATTGAACTGGCCTTTCATCAGATCGCTCTCCTGGCAAATGCTGTTGAATAAATTCTGATGGTTTTGCAGCTTGTTTTCTATATCAAATGTGTTCAGTTCATATTGTGGGTGAATACTGAAGTTGGTATGTGTCTTTTCATTTGTCCATCAGGAGCAGGACGTTCTACAAGAGTACCTTCTTGCTCTCACTACCAATGAACAGCTGGTAATTCGCACTGCACAGGTAAGACAACCACAGTCCCTATGGTGTTCATAATCATTCCTACGGGTCCTTGAAATCCTTGAAAGTTTATGGTTCTGTAAAAAAAAAGTCAAGGCCCTGGAAAGTTTTTGAAAATAAACATACATAGATACTGGTCCTTGAAAGGGATAAAAAGGGGAAAAAAATCCCTATTATTCCCTTCGGCCCGCTAAAGTGTTATTTCGCAACACTTTGTGGAACATATGCCATATGGAAGCTTGTTTCCGCCACTGAATAAAAAAATAAATAATTGTGACTTTTTTTTTATCTCACAATTCTGACTTTTTCTCACAATTGCGAGTTTATATCTCGCAATTCTGACTTTATTTCTCACAATTGCGAGATAAAAAGTCAGAATT
>JAOTRC010000034.1:15066043-15076130 GCA_027497675.1 Cyprinella lutrensis
TCATAGGGTGTGTTTTATGAGGTAAAATTTATTAGGTAAATAAATGTCATTTGAGAAATTCGTGAAAAAGGCGTGATTTGCGAGCAGCTGACCGACGCCTCCTCTTGATTGTCGACTCGGACAACGTAAAAACGCAGATGAAAACACAAAGCAGAACTAAAATCAATACGAAGTTGGTGCAGTCACTGGAATGGACTCTTTAAATTTTCGCACTGTGTTATGACCAGCGTGTGTCACGCGACAACAACATGGCGCATGTAGTACGTCCGGACTCATTCATACTGCCCGTATTCATACGATATAGAACATACTTTTTTAACGGTCGCAAAGTACGTTCTTATTTAAATATAGTACCTACTCACATAGTATGCAGCCTAGGTCCCCAACCCGGCATCGATGCCGGTATCAATCCCAGGTCGTGTTTGTGTTCACACGTCTGGCAATTTCCTGGCATTTCCTGGTATCAACGTGTGAAAGGGGCTCATGTGCTCTTGTTTCGTGTCTTTTTTTTTGAGGGCCTGGTCTTTGTGTTCATTGGTCAGGCGTTCTTGTGTTCTCTAGAATGCAATATCTATTTAAGCTTCCTTGGCTTTTCTGCGTTTGGGGTCTATCAGCAAATCCTGAATGATAAGAGAACTATTTCAAAAACAGAAAAAAATCCGACCCCAGTCTTTTGAACGGGTGTCTTGTAGAAAATTGGGGGTCCAATTGTTTAAGAACTTTAATAATTTGATATTTAAAACGTTCTAATTCAGCCTCTTGTCCGCTTACTTGGATTTGGAACATACATAACTATAATGTCATGTATTCAACTCAATCTAATCAGAATGTTTTATCACCTCACAAACGATGAAACAGCTTAGTGACAGACAGTGCATATCCATGTCCTTCCTGCCTTCCTTTTATTATTGCCCAGTCAGCACCATCAAACATTTAATGAAATTTTACCATGCGTTATGAGCCAGACAGATGGCGCAAACCTCTGGGATGGCTTTTAAATATGATCCCGTTTAATTCTAAACAAAACCCCATTAAAGTCAAATGACAACATCCCCAGAGTGAATGCACTAAATCCAGCCAAGCACATAATGAAGAGGGAACAACAAAATGTTTTAGAAAACTGGCAGCCCCAATAATTGAACGCTCTTTTTACAGTGCCGTTCGAGCAATTCAAGGCTTTTTTATTTCTGCTTTGCTCTAATATTTTTGTGATGTATCAAACTATAGTGTTTTTTTTTTCCTCTACAAAGGCTTGGCAGGTTTTGGGCACCACACAAGCAGAGAATGAGAATGAACAGGCAGCCATTGTTTGTCTTCAGAGGTGAGTCGACAATAATGAGGGGCTTTGTGATTTATGCTTGAATCTGATATATGCCAGAGGAGCATTAATGCTCTGTTCTCTGAGGGTGAATAATGTTGTAAATACAGAGTTTTAATGTCCTTTCATTGGGGATTACACATTTACTACACTCTGACAAATCAGAATCTTCTTAACAAGTGCAATGTGCAGGATTGCCTAAATCCTGCCTGAATCCACATTCATTCATTGAAACATCGTTTAGATGAAAGGCTGCAGAAATAGTCACATTTGTAGTTTCAGGGTTTCTGCAATTCTTAATTTGTAAAAATTGTTCATTTTAAAATTAAGGCCATAACAATCTCAATTGGAGCAAAAAGTTTAAAGTTTACAAATGTATAAAATTATGCATGAGGAAATTGCATTATAGGGTTAATTCACTCAAAAATGAACATTAAGTCATTAATTACTCACCCCCATGCTGTACCAACCCTGTAAGACCTTTGTTCGTCTTCGGAACACAAATGAAGATATTTTTGATTAAATTTTAGAGCTGGATCACTGCTACATAGGCTCCTAAGAGATTGAAACTTGACGACCTAGAAAGTCAATGAAGAATGACTTCTTTCTGGGCCTGAGACGAGATTTCAAGTGATTTCCACGACACATGCGTGAGAACTGAACAAGAAGTCGTAGAATAAGAATGCAATTCTCGCGCATGCATTGTGGAAATCTCTCAACTCTCATCTCAGGCCGATAATGAAGAAAAGGAATAGTCGAATAAAGTCGTTATTTTTGTTTTATTTCTGCACAAAAAGTATTCTCGTCGCTTGATATACTTATAGTTGAGCCACTGTAGTCACATGGAATATTCAAACATTTTCTTCAATGACTTTATAGGCCGTTAAGTTTCAATCCCTTAGGAGCCTATGTAGCAGTGGTCCACCTCTCAAATTTAATCAAAAATATCTTCATTTGTGTTCCGAAGATGAACAAAGGTCTTACAGGGTTGATACAGCATGGGGGTGAGTAATTACTGACTTAATTTTCATTTTTGGGTGAACTATCCCTTTAAAGCTTCTTGGCATCTGTGCAATTAGTGGTAACAAATGGTATTGCACAAATATTTTTTTTTGGAACACTCCCCTTGTGCACCATTTATTGGACTACACATAGTGCCGTCCCAAACTCACGTAGTTGGTTTAACCAGAAGTAAAAAAATAAATAAATAAATCAAGAAACATGTTGGGCCATCTCATTCCCTCGCTTATTTTGTCATGTTTGGTCTGTGTTTCTTTTTTCAAATAGATGTTTAGAGCTGCACCCAAACAATCTGAAGGCCCTGATGGCTCTGGCGGTGAGCCTGACCAACGTAGGGCAGCAGCCGGAAGCCTGTGAGGCTCTTCACCGCTGGATCAGATACAACCCCAGATACAGACACCTGCTCCAGAACCGCAGCCCTCTGGATGGCTCTCCACTGCCCAGCCGCAGAGGGTCCTCCATCTCCCCCATCCCCACTCTCGGGTGGTACGATCCACATGCATTTACATGGATCATTACATGCTGCATATATAAAGCATATGCATAAGGGCTATTTTGTGAGTTGATTGTGTGGCTTAGATCACATAATTTCACTGTAGATTCTTTTCAGTCATTCAGGTTTCGTGTCAATAACTTAATGCAGTCACGACTACTAAAAGATACACAGATATGTACATACTGCGACAGAGACAATAGAGCAAATTCTCTATTGTAAAGGATAATACTTTCTCTCATACAAGGCATCTGTTATGTAGAAATTTTTACTGGTGGCACCAAATTTATAATCCGTTTTGGTCACGTCACTTAAAGGGATAGTTCACTTTGAAATAAATTTTTGACATGTTTTAGCTTACCTCAAGGGCATCCAAGATGTAGGTGTCTTTGTTTCCACGATATTTTCAATTTTGACATTTTTCGGTCAAACGGTGTTGTCTGTCATATAATGCAGGTTTAGGGGGTCCACCTCAAAGAGCATGCACAGAGAAGTCAAAATTAAACATGATTTAATGACTCATAAAAGTAAGTACACACTGATGGCCCAAGACACGAAACGAGTGGTTTGTGTGAGAAAACGAACAGTATTTATATAGTTTTTACCTCTTGTTAACAGCTATGTCAAACTGATCTGAATCAGATGTCCAACTGAACCGTGTCCAACGTTATGCTGGAAGTGATCTCTCGCGCGTCTATGTCACACATTGTTTACACAGAGATTTCGGAAGTTTTATATTTCACTAAACATATTTAGAAGGAAATCGCAATGGAAGACGATTTCGATATATCTAAATATGTTTCGGTTTCCCTCTTGACGTGCGAATTAAGGCAAAGTGGTCAAGCGTCAAACTAGACGCGCCATTCGAGTCCGGTGTGAACGTAGCATCCCATTGCAACCAATTTTTACAAGAGCGTTCGTGCTTGAACACAAGAGCGAGCACTCATGGTACCTGCCACACTGAGACTTTCAACACACCGGAGTAAAGCATCACACAACATGTTGGAAACTAATGTAAAATCCTGCTGCAACATTATAATAATAGGCTACTTTTATCAGCTTGACGTTGAACTAATGCTCCATGCTCGTACCATGATAACGTTACATTGACTGTATTTAACCAGCATGTGGTCTAGCATAAGGCATTTCACTAACTATTCATGTATCTTTCACAATCAGGCAGCAATGTCAACATAGATGAATGTATAATATGATAACAAAAACGGTTAGTGAACTAGACTGAACAATTTCAGTGTAACAGTTTGTGTTGAGTCGTTTTTGGGTGTTATCAGACTCATGTCATCAGCTGCAGTGCCGTCACATAGACTGTATATAAAAAGGAGAGAGGCTCGGGATCGCGCATACACGTCACATCCGATAGATTTCGTAGAAAATCTGACCCGGAGACTTCACTTAGAAATAGGAATACTGGCCTTCAGCGTTAATAACAAAACCCAACAAGGGGATCATTGTAATGTGTGATTACAACCCTTTCACACACAGGCAATAAAAAAAGGATTCATTTTAGAAGAAAAGTTACATATAGCGCCTTTAAATCATAAGAAATGTTGCCATCAGGGTAACATTTACACTACTTTTTATTCGCATGAACTAGTCACACTCTTATGAAAACAGTGATACATTCATAGATGAACAAGGGATGCGAGGACTTGATTCTTATTACACAAGCAGGACGATTTGTATTCTTTTGGGATGCTAAAGCCTTTGAAAACTGTTATGAGCTTATGAATTCACTGAGAATGGCCTGCAGTTGTATTTTACGACTGCAAGTCAGAAACAAAATGCAATTGCACAACAATGCTATATTTTTCTAAACTGCTGATCTCTTTTGTGTCTTGCTACCATAATCTTGTACTCTTTATATGCTTTTTTTTAGATGCTTTGTATCTCGTTATTGTGTCTCATCTAGTACTAATGGTTTTGACATTTAAAGGCTATGTAAGCGCATTTGGGTGTCTACATACTATTGGCAGTAAAGTGTATGCAACATCATATGTTTGACCAAGGAAGTCTTGTTTAAAGTTTTAGCTAGTTTTGTCAGCTAATAGATTAACATATTTGCATAGGTTTACCAATGTACATCTTGATTATATGTTCAGAATAATAGTTAAACAGCTTGTGATCCCTTAGAAGCTACTATAGTTTAGCTAAATTATTCATCGTGTTCATTAACTGATGCGATTTCTTTTTCTTCAAATGTCTCAGACACTATCCCTAGCGGCATGTCTTTTTAATGTCCACTCACGAAATGAAATCGAGGCGAAAGTGCCGTGCGAAATGAATCTAATCGCTGTAAGTGTGCTCTAGAGAAAAGCAGTGATCTGCTCTCTGACTTCTGTCAAACGCTGGAGGTTTGATTTCCTGTATGTAAGAAAGAGGCTGAGAGAAAAGGCTCGCTCTGTGTGTGTTTGGGGAGAGAATATTTGCATTTGTTTTCAATTCTCTGATGTCAAGCTCCATTGCAATGCCTATAGGCAGTGCAGGGCCGTGCTGAGATGATCTGAAGCTAAGCTCTGCTTCGCTGGAGTCAGCTGCCCTCCGTGGCTCGTCTCCTGACACTCGAGAACTACACACATCAAGTCTTTCTGTCAATACACTACAGCTTAGTTCAGTTTTTATCTACTTAATTTGCCTTAGGCAGAGCTAAAGACGTCATTGTGAAAATTGTTCTCTTTATGTCTCTGTATTGTTGCAATATGACAGTTTTAGACAATTTTTCTTGTTTCCCTCTCACTGTGTTAGAATGGAGTGTATGGCTGGCACATTAGGCAGTATATACAGTAATGCATACACTGTCATTCATAAGATTGGGGTTGGTAAGCATTTTGCAACATCTTCTGTCTGCAATGCCAACACAGTCTCATGAAAGTGCATATCTATACCACGTTTGTCATTTCTTGTGGCATTTATATGCCAAAAATGTTTTTGTGTGCATATGGTATGCACTGAAAACCCCTTAGGTAGGTTTAGGGGGAAGGGAGTGGGGAGTTCGTACTTATTATACGCCAAAAAGTGCGTATCATATGCACGCGAAAAATGCGCACCATGTACACGCAAAAACTAGTTTTAGCGTATAAATGGCACGAGAAATGACATTCGTGCTATAGATACGAACTTTCATGAGATCGGGCTCGCAATGCTAATTGTGGCTGCATTTATATAATCAATAAAATACAGTAATATTGTGAAGGGTTTTCTGTTTTAATATTCTAAAATGTATCTCTAAATATCTAAAACAACTTGCAACATGTCATGGTGATTATTATTTCAGATGGTGTGCTGCACTGCTGTTTCATGACCATATTATACAGTATTACATAGTGAATTAAGTAATAAGCATTCAATTATCCTCTTTGAACAAAAAAAAAAACCTGTTGCTATTGTTTCATGTTCATATAAACAGTCATTGCATTGTGGGATACAGTATTCCTCAGTGTGTGGTTGTATAGTGCACATTTGCATAGGGAGTTCTATGCAATTTTGCATACCTTAAAAATAGTAGTAGAATGGCAATATGCCTCTGAACATGGCCTTAGCATCCCTGATGAGTATGATGGAAGACTTTATAGCTATTCTTCCACCCTTTTCTGTCCTTGTAGATTGTTGAAAAAATAAAACTGTCTTTAGAGCGTTCGTCCTTCAATAGAACATTGAAAAGAGGTTACTAGAGCTTCTTCATTCAGCAGTCGTGTCATGCAGTTTTATTGAACTTTTTCACAAGTATAAAATTGGAGTCAAAGGCAGCATTTAACAGTTTTAGGTTGTTGTCATTTCTTTACCAACAGAATGAGCACTTAGCCACGCTAACCCTAATTTCACATGTGGCACCCCAAATCCTCTCATTTCTCAGAGAATCAAACGTAGCATTCCATCACAGCAGAAATGACATCACATCAGATGTCACAGACTTCTAAGAACTTCATTAAAGGAATGCCCCATCACAATACTAATGAGACCTACTTCCTGTTTCCCAAATGTCACTTCTTTAGAGACCTGCCAGCAAGTTAATTGGCTTGTTTAAATAACCCACGAGAGCGAGACCCCTCTCAGCCTTTTAACCCAGATTTAATGACATCACAGAGGGACATGTCTGATTGCTCTGAGAGACGCAGGAGACTATTTTAGATTCGATTTCTCCTTTAGCATATGTTTGATTATTCGTAATAAGGGCTTTTGGGCGCCTTGTTGTCATAATCCGCCCCGTTCCTCTCCTCTATCGTCAAGGAAACAAGCCCTGGTTAATAGCAGCAGGTATTATGACCACCACTCAGGTCTTCAGTTAATCTGTCCATGCTGTCAATGAAGAAATCAAGAACAGTCTAAAACTGGCCACAGTCCATTTAATGAGCATTTGATGCGTATTGTACACACATTTTTGGCTTACCACCCACGAGCAAAGTCGTGTTTACAAGTCACAAGTCCGCAAAAAGGTCCAGATAGCAACACACTCATGAGAACTAGGCCGCAACTCATACAAGATTGTGAAAATGCAAAGTAAGACTACAAGTTTTGTACAATCTTGCAAAAATTATTGGCATTTTATTCTCCATCTTGAACAAATGAATGTCTTTTCATGATACTGGGTTGGTAATAGTCCAAATGACAACTAATAATAATTTATATGAGATAGCGAAAATATATTGTAACATGCCACTTACGTTTTACGAAAGCACTAGTAGGTTTTGGTTTGATTTGTACGTTTCTCAACTCTTACAATTTAAGATTTAGCAATCTTGTAAAAAGGATTATGACTTTTCATAAGACCAGATTGAATAGATGAAAGTCTCACTTGGATTAAATCACGGAAGAGTACACGGATGGCCAACAAATCTATATATCTGGAATATCTGTCAACATGTAGAGACCTTTAATTATGGCATGATTTTGATAAGTACATTAGAAAATTGCTGAGATTATCTTCTTAAACTGACTTTAGTAAAGTCTAATTTCAGCCTTTCTCCTTCTCGTTCACTATCTCCATCCGTCTTCCCATAAGGATAAGGTGCAGCAAGAGTTGGAAGGGAAGATTCTCAGCAGATGGATAGAATGTGTTGATTAGAGGATGAAAGAACTGGAATAGAGGTTAATGAGAAAAGACGTCCAGAAACATTTCTTGACCTTTTCCTCTCATCTACCCACAAATGTCTATCTACTCAAGGTAAAACTGTGGGTGGAGACCTTCTCTGAGAGCTCTAGTTGTTCTTTCACCAGTACATGTTTCTTCACTTTTCCTCTGATTTGCAGACTCTCTCTAGCATGTGTTGCGTAACGCCACCTACTTCCCTGAACTTAAAACACTTGAGGGCTGTACTGCATGAGCTTGATTCATAACCGCATTCAAATTCACATAATACAGAAGGAAAAAAACATTATGTTTTATGGTTTACTTAAAAGATTTGTACTATCAATCTTTTTAAAGCATCCCGGTGCTTTCAGAAGCGATGATATTGCTATTAAGGAGGCTGAGGTGAAGTTCTGCTAGTCATGCTATTATCTCGTCAGTGAGCTCTGAGGATCTCTGTAATGTTGACTTCACCCACTCATTGGTTTATTGTGCCAGTTTCAGTAGAAATTTCTCATTTGCCAGGTTTCTGAGAAGTTACCCTTAAAGTGGTCATTAAAAATTCTGTCATCACTTACCAATCCTCACGTCCTATGGCTTTCTTTAATATGCTGAACATAAAAAATTAGATATTCAGCAGAATGCGCAAGCTGCTCCTTTTCCATACATTAACAGTGGATGGGGACATTTTGCCAATGCACCTTTTATTGTGTATTGTTCCACAATGATTGTGAATGGGACATGGTGTTATTTGGCAAAGACAGGATGATACTAAAACACACCAAGCCTGAGTAAGAGCTTGATGTGTAATTGTGATGTTTCAAATGTGATAGCTGTGCAGCGCTGCAGTCTCTGGTAACCTCAAAACATCAGGACTACAGAAATTTAGGGCTACAGGACTGCAGTGTTAAAACAGACAACATAAAGTGGGGCGGAGAGTGTTTTGCATCCTTTCTTGAGATTTTCCCTTTCTAAGATTGTTAAATTGTGTATTGCTATTATTATTAATACTTATATTATTGGGAGATTGAGTAAGGGAGCATCAGCGAGAGGCATTTCATATCAAACATTTCCTCCGCTTCATAGTCATGAAGTACAGTCCTTTTAGCAATAATGACTAGAAATACTTATTAGTTTGTAGAATTTACCTGCTAAATATACTGATGCCTTATCTGTAAGTAAAGAGAACGGCACACACCCACTTGACCAACATGAATGTTTCATTTAATTTACTTAGAGAATGCAAGTTGACATGCACAACACATTACTTAAAGGGATAGTTCACCCTCAAATGCAAATTCAGTCATTATTTACTCACACTGGTGTTGTTCTAATGATGCTTGACCTTCTTTCTTTTTCAAGGAAATATTTTTAAAAATGCCCCACACATGCTCATTCCTATAATGGAAGTGGATAGTGACAAAATCACAGAATGATCCTATATATTGTATTTTCCAAGTGTTTTGAGGGCAAATTTAAATGTAGGCTATTATTTAGCGAAAGTCCTGACCTTATCCATTGGTCTGCTGTGTAGCGTTAATGAGACTGTATTAGCACAGCAGTTCACACTGGCTCTCCAAGAAAAGCACACCGTTTTGAGAAATCAAGATAATTAAAACACAAAAAAGAAAAGGAAAGTTCAGTGAGAATTTGAACAACACCAGAGTGGGTAAATAATGACTTACGGCCGTTTCACACCGCAAGCGGCAGCGCCGCGTGAACAGCGCAAATACATCGTCACTGCAGCTGATACCGATGCCGAAAATGCCTAATATCGGCTGATAATATCGGCCTGCCGATATATCGGTCTGGCTCTACCTTGTAGTGCCTATTTTTTTGCTCATAAAGCACTTAATGCTTCTCGGCTTCCACGATCAGCCTCGAATCATCTATTGCTGTACAGTCGTACATCATCATCTGCCCACGTTCACTATTTTTTTATAATCATAACCGTACTTTCACCCAAACGGAATGATTAAAATAAGTTTAAACGGGTAAATCTTCTACAATTTTTTTTTAATCCTCGATTCCTTTTTTTGACATAGTTCAGTTCTTAAAACACACCACACATGCTTATTCTGTGCATTTTGAGGCCTTTTTTTGTGTGAAATCTTTTTATTTTGTGCATCAAAAGTGTGCTTTCACTTTAATCGAGCATCGGCAGCGAAGCAAA
>JAOTRC010000034.1:15076230-15087085 GCA_027497675.1 Cyprinella lutrensis
TTCTGGTCATCCTGCATAAAGATAAGAGACTCTGTTTACAATCTGTTCATCCTGATCTGCAAATCTCTGGTTCCAGTAACTCACCAGTTTATCCTGGTACATCTGTTTCAATAAACTCATTGAACTTACCTATCTGTGTCCTCCAGATTTGTGACAGAAGACCAGACCAACAAGATGCAAACACCGCCAACCATGACCGCTATTCCAACCCTACCGTCATCCTCAACTATACCACAGATCGTTTCATCCACCCCTGCTACTTCCACCATGCCAGTTTCTTCGTCTGCCTCTGTCAGTCCCATGGCCCAGCCAGCGCCCTTCTCAGGCGTTGAGGGGGAGTGCAACGGATTTATGTTACAGTGCGAGCTGTACATGGAGAAGAATCCACATCAATTTCCAACGGATTGATCTAAGGTAGCGTTTGTCATTTCCCTGCTCAGTGGACGAGCCCTTCGCTGGGCCCACGCTCTTAGGAAGGATAATGGTCCGGTAGTCCAGACTTTTTCCGCCTTCTCAGCCCATTTTCTAGAAGTCTTCTCTCAGTCAACCAATGCTATATCCATACAAGATCAACTGTTCCGGTTAAGATGGGTTTCAACATATGCTCTACAATTTCGCACTCTAGCGGCCACCGTTGGATGGAACGAGTTGGCGTTGATTACTGTCTACCGACATGGTCTAAATCCTGAGATCTGTTTACAGCCGGCGATCTATGATGATGCTGTGGGTCTAGAAAATATCATCCAATGATCCATCCGTGTTGATCAACACCGCAATGCCTGTCAGGTCAACTGTCCTGCACCTCCTCCTCCTCGCCCATCATCAGGCCCAAGCCCTCCAGCACCAGAACCCATGGAGATTGGATCCAGTCATCTATCTTCCGCTGATCGTCAACGACGGATTTCGAACCAGTTGTGCTTGTACTGTGGAGCCGCCGGTCATCAACTTCTAAACTGTCCTGTTCGTCCACCTCGACCGGCGGTGAGTACAGTTCATCTACCACTCCCCATTTCATCTATGAAGTACACTCCAGTAACCATCACTTACCATAAACACTCTCTTCCAGTACAAGCGTTGATCGACTCCAGTTCAGCTGGAAATTTCATCTCACTCTCCACTCTCCAACGCCTCCACACTCGACAAAAAGCCATTCCACACCTTCCGGTCCGGATCCGGTCCATCCTTGGAAAACCTCTTGGTTCTGGGTGAGTTGGACATCGAAGCCCTGAGGTTTTAATGCAGATCGGCAGTCTTCATCAAGAAGAAATCTCGTTCTTGGTGCTGAAGGGTTCCACTGCTGAGATCATCCATGGACGCCCATGGCTGGAAGTTCACTCACCCAATATCCAGTGGTCTACCGGGGAGATTCTGCAGTGGGGAGAACACTGTTTCAGTCATTGTTTACAACCAGTACCGAAAACTTCTCCGCCTTCATCTACTCCTGACTCTGAGCTACCCGAAGCTTCCACTTCGGTGGAGAATCTCACCGATCATCTCCAACCCGAAATCCCTCCTCCGTAGCGGGCGTTCCAGGATGTCTTCAGTAAGCAGCTGGCAACTAATTTACCACCTCACCGCCCATGGGACTGTGCGATCGACCTGCTGCCTGGGGCGGTACTTCCGCACAGTAAGATCTATCCTTTGTCCATCCCAGAAGGCCATGGAGGAGTACATTCAGGAGGCACTACAACAAGGCTTCATCCGTCCTTTAACGTCCCCTGCCGCTTCTAGCTTCTTCTTCGTAGGGAAAAAGGATGGAGGCTTGCGCCCCTGTATTGATTACCGGACACTCAATCAGTCAATTGTGAAGTTCCGTTATCCCCTTCCTCTGGTCCCTGCTGCTCTAGAACAACTTCGAGGTGCCCGTATATTCTCCAAGCTAGACCTCCGAAGTGCCTACAATTTTATCAGGATCCGTAAAGCCAACGAGTGGAAAACCACATTCATTACACCAGCCGGACACTATGAATATCTTGTCATGCCCTTCGGTTTGTCCATCTCGCCAGCCGTTTTCCAAGGCTTCATGAATGAAATCTTTCGGGATTACCTGAATCAATTCATCATCATCTGCATTGATGACATTCTCATCTACTCGGCCAACCTGTCAGAACACGTCCATCATGTTCAACTGGTCCTTCAGCGTCTGAGAGAACATCATCCCTATTTGAAACTGGAGAAGTGCGAGTTCCATCAATCCACCATACAGTTCCTAGGCTGTCATCACTCCTCATGGTATAACCATGGATCAGAGGAGGGTGGACGCTGTCACCCACTGGGCACCCTCCACCCGTAAAGAACTGCAACGATTTCTGGGGTTCACCAACTTCTATCGCCGCTTCATCAAAGGTTTCAGTCAGATCAGCGCACCCATCACTTCACTACTCAAACATGGGGCCAAGTGTCTGTCCTGGACCACGGATGCCATCAATGCTTTCGGAGAGCTGAAGAGGACCTTTAGTTCAGCTCCTACCCTCGTTCTTCCGGATCCAGATCTTCCCTTCCTCGTGGAAGTTGACGCTTCAACATCAGGGGTAGGAGCTGTCCTCTCACAGCGGCAGGGGAATCCACTTTGACTCCATCCATGTGCCTTCTTCTTCAAGAAAATGTGCCCGGCGGAGCAGAATTATGATATCGGCAACTGGGAACTACTGGCCATCAAGCTTGCCTTGGAGAAATGGAGACACTGGCTGGAGGGAGCTCAACATCCCTTCGTGGTCATCACCGACCATCGTAATTTGGAATATCTCTGTGAAGCTCGTCGACTCAACCCTCGCCAAGCCCGATGGGCGCTCTTCTTCACTCGCTTCAATTTCACCATTACCTACCGCCCAGGATACAAAAATATCAAAGCTGATGCTCTATCCCGCCAGACTCAACCGGACTCGAGTCCACTTGTTCCTGAGACCATTCTCCCTCCAGCCATAGTAGTCAGTCCCATCCAGTGGAGCCTGGACGATCACATCGCCGAAGCCACCCAAACGGAACCTGCTCCGCCGGGAGGTCCTGAGGGACGTGTATATGTACCATCACGACTCCGTCTGTCCCTCATGGACTCAGTTCGTACATCCGGGCTCTGGACACCCAGGCAGCCACCAAACCCTCTCGCTCATACAACAACGCTACTGGTGGCCTAATATGACCCAGGAAGTCTCCCGATAAGTCAAGAGCTGCTCAGTCTGTGCCATGTCCAAAGTACCCCACCGACTCCCAGAGGGGAAACTCGTGCCACTACCATTACCTACGTGACCCTGGTCCCACTTAGGAGTGGACTTCATCACCGATCTGCCTGTTTCCGACTCACACACATGCATCCTCGTGGTAGTAGACCGTTTTTCAAAAGCTTGTAAACTCATTCCACTCCCTGGGCTACCCATCGCCTTTGAGACTGAGCAGACACCTTCACTCCGCCCACTCGATCTGCCTCACCGGAATTCTAATCATCGTCACCGGTCACCACCTCCCGCCTTCAATAATCATCCAATCTACCCTCACTATTTAAGTCACCCCAGTTCACTCATTCATTGTCTGGTCTCGTCGATAGACACGACAAACGGACTCCTGCTCACCTGATGATTTACTGCTTACCTGATACTTACCTGCTCGAAGTCCTGATCCAGTTAACATCTGCCTGCATTCCGGTCCTGATCCATTCCTCCTGATTCCAGTCTTCAGTCTGCCTTCAGTTCTGGTCATCCTGCATAAAGATAAGAGACTCTGTTTACAATCTGTTCATCCTGATCTGCAAATCTCTGGTTCCAGTGACTCACCGGTTTATCCTGATACATCTGTTTCAATAAACTCATTGAACTTACCTATCCGTGTCTTCCGGATTTGTGACAGTAGTGCACGTTGTGCACGTTGATTTCTTGATGAATGTCAAATATATCCATAGTGAAAGTGGATTAGTCTGAGAATTTGCGCAGGACAAATATTTAAAAGTAGAAGACACATAACATAATAAATAATGAGAAGCGTTGTGAAAAACAATACTATACTCAAGTAATTGAAACAGTCCATTTGCTTGTAAATTTGGCTACACTGTTGTTCTACCATAGTACGATGCATAGTTGAAGAAACCGACCAGTTTGTCGTACTGTCACAAATTGGTCGTTTAACCATGTTAGTTAACTTTCATGCAGGTGGTGGACTAATAACTTCATCTAGCATTGAATTGATAGTAGATGCTATAAATTATGGCCATGGCATCTGAGGACTATTTCTGATGTTTCTCAGTTATTTGGCTTTATTTCCAGATTCAACATTTACATAGAGCATGTTTGCATTTTCAAGAGTTGTCGTACCAACTTCACAACTTCATGCTGTTTTTTAGAACTATGGTTTTGGAAAACACAGACACGTTGAACTTTGCTGATAGCTTTTGGATACATATATATATATATATATACAGTAAATAGTCTAGGCCGGGCGTCTGCTCTAGGTGCTGCTGGTCGGTGCAACTGGCACGCCCTGTTGGTATAACCAATATAGACTTTGGCTGGAGACACACTGGCGTGCACACCTGTGTGGCATAGGCGTCTCAGCTGCGTCACGTGTCCGTTTTTATTTCGGTTCCCATGTTAACAGGTTAGAGCTTGCACACTGCCTGCGTGACATTTGCCGCTTGGAAAACGCGTGCATGCTAGAAATAGAACCGACGCCTATTTTTCACGTGACACACAAGCGTATTGGAAGCGTTTCCATGCAAAAAAAAAATAATAATAATAGGATACGATGTTTATATGTCATTTTGTACACAAATACATATTAAGAAATTACATTTTGATGTTTGAAAGTCTAGGTTTTGACATAAATTCAGATATCAATGTAATTTAAACAAATAATATGAATAATAATTATTGATTTTCAAATATTGCCATTATTTTTGCCTATATATAATGTCATTTGATTTTTATTTTTTAAACAATTGAGTCTTGATGTCCACTACAGAGGTCATAGCATAACATATGAATAAAATATATATATAATTTTTTCATTTGTTTCTTATGTTCTTAAAAATGTGATTACATGAAGAAGAAAAAAAAAAACTTTTGAAAAAAAAAAATGTTCTGGGCCTCAGGAGGAAATAAAGATAGGATAGGCTACAATAACAACATAGTGTGTCTTAGCCATCAGACTAAATATAGGCTCTTTAAAGTGACAAAATTTGTAAATGTTATTGAAATAAACAGACAGCCCACTTCCATATTTTTCGGATTTTGGAAGATGTGATTGGAACAGTTGAAATTGTTGTCATAAAGAAGAGCAACACACCACTAATCCAAATGTAAACTGTCCCTCTATGTCACCTAGCAGCAGCAGTGCCACGTCAGACACTTTGCACACCAGAAACACAGAAAACATGACGCAGCCACCACGCAGGTGACACGCAACAGAAACGCCATACTCACGCCTCAGCCTTACTAGTTTGCTACTTACTCGGCCTCTAGCTAAACCCCTCACTCACGGCTGTTTCACACCACAAGCGGCAGCGCCGCGTGAACAGTGCGACATCGCAACTACATCACTGCATCTCCAGATGCGCAAGAGCATTCACACTGGAAACATTTGTGCAGCGTCACAGCAGCAGCTCCAAACCGACAGGAGAACAATATTAAACAATGTTCTTAAACATTGCGTTCTCAGACAAATTTTTGGTTTTTATTCATTATATGCCTGTATTTAACTTGCAGAATATTTGTAATAAAATTGTTGACTTACCATCTCCAGAAATAGCAGAAGCAATTTCATCCCACGTTTTTTCCATAGAAGAAAGCACTTTGTGCTTCTTGGCCTTAACAATCAGACTCGTATCATCTATTGCTGTACAGGTGTATATCATCATCATCATCCACATGCATAATTTCATACATCATACTTTCACCTAAACGGAATGATTAAAACAAGTTTAAATGGGTAATCTTCTACATTTTTTTTAAATAAAACTTCAATTTCTTTTTTTGACATAGTCCAGTTCTTAAAACACACCACACATGCTTATTCTGTGCATTTTGAGGCCTTTTTTGTGTGAAATCTTTTTATTTTGTGCATCAAAAGTGTGCTTTCACTTTAATCGAGCATCGGCAGCGAAGCAAAAATGCGGCCTGATCACGCGCCACTGCCGCTTGCAGTGTGAAGCGGCCGTTAATTGTCATTTTTGGGTGAACTATCCCTTTAAGGACAGTAATGTGACAAATATCTAGACTAGGACTTTGAGTTGAATCCATTGAATTGATTGGGTTGTGAAAAGAGGATGTTACATACCAGAATACAGCAAAGACCACATCATTTTTATTACTTATTATTAAGATAAATTCGTTTTGATGCTAGAATGGTGTTCAAATGTCTAAATAACTGTCAAATCGTTCACAACAAGATCAGGAATATGCATTAAAAAAGTCGTTTTTGGAACGTTTTAGTCCTTGCTCTGTCTTCAACAGTGCAAAGACATGAAAAAGAGGAGGAGAAAGACACCTGGAAAGGCACTAGTGGAAACAATCAGTCCAAGCAAATGACAACAAGACTGTATATCAGGAAGAAAGCAATTGTAGAAGGGAGGAAAGGAGAGCGTACAATATAAGAGATAGAGGGGAGGAGATAATAAAGGACGATTTTCAGGATGAGCTTGGTGCATTTCTATTATGGTAACTGGTTTTACGCGGTGGCCACTGGCCATGACCTTCACTGGCTGACAGTGCAGAGGGGTTTTTTTTTTCATCTCACTCAAAGCAAGGAGGATGTTTCTCTTCTTGGCTGTACTTAGAGGTCACCATTATAAGTGATGGATTCCTTTGGCAGTAGACCTCATTTTAGTTAACCAGCTTAACATCTATTTTTTTAAAGGGATAGTTCACCCAAAAATGGAAATTCTGTCATTGTTGTTCCTAATTTGTTTGACTCCAAGTTGCTGTTTTTTCTATTTAAGGACAGTAAAATGTGACCTCCTGGTCCTTATCCATTTGCATTCTATAGATTAGAGCATCTTGGACATTTGTGTGTGTGTGTGTGTGTGTGTGTGTGTTCGTGTTCCACAGAGGAAAAAGTACAGGGCTTTTTTTCTTCTCATTTTTAGGGCAAAATATCCTTTTAATAGCACTATCTATGCAGTGCTTGTCAGCCAATTGTAGATGGAAAATTCTATTTCAGATAGAAACAGGATTTATTTCACAACAGTGTCCTCTGTGTCTCGCTCCAAAGCACATTTCACTACTACTATATTGGTCTTTCTCTCAGAACTGACTTCACCTCATGCTCAGAAGAGAGACACAGACTAATTAGCACATGCGTCGCAGCAGTGTTACGGATGAACAGGGGGTTCGAAGCTCTCACACTGCGTGACTACAACCTGACACTGCACACTCCAGAGGAGATGGCTAAAAATGCTGAAACATGACGCTCTGTCGACTTCAGTCTCTCTGTACTATTCCACAGGCTTTGTCTCACCCATGAAGGTCTGACCTTGAAAAATCATGAACAGAACATGATAGTGAAAGGGCTTCATGAAAGTTTTAACTCCGGCACCCTTGAATGTGCCAATGGACCCGGTGGTGAAGGCAACATAACAGCAGGATTCATGTGCATGTGTTTTAAGAGAGAAAGGGGATGAAGACGTTTGTATGATCTGCCGTGGACAGCTGGCCTCAAACAGAAAAGGTTCTGTCAAGAACACCTGAGCTCTCGCAAAGAGAAACACATTCAGCAAGTTAAATATGCAACCTCTGTGTCATGCACATGACTGACATTGTAGGGGGTAGAAGTGCCACTGACTCCTGCTTTTATTGTTTACGAGTCAAGTGAACTGTTCGGCTAAATCAACATTTTTTACATGTATTAACAGTACAGACACATGTTTGTTAAAGGGATACTCCACTCTTTTAGAAAATAGGCTCATTTTACAACTCCCCCAGAGTTAAACAGTTGGGTTTCGCAGTTTTCAAATGTATTCAGCCGATTTTCGGATATTTAGGAGAATATCATTAACCAGACCGTTTCTGGTCTCATTGACTTCCATAGTAGGAAAAAAAATATACTACGGAAGTCAATGAGACCAGCAACGGTCTGGTTACTGATATTCTTGTAAACATCAGAGGATTCAAAAATGGTAAAACTCAACTATTTAACTCTGGGTGAGTTGTAAAATGAGCCTATTTCCAAAAAAAGTGGAGGATCACTTTAAGCTCTGTTGTTTCTCAAGTCCATCAATGACTTGTGGATGAATTAGCCTTTAGCATTAGCTAGGTTTTTCAAGCTCACTGCTCTTCTCTGCCTCACAGTGTTGGTTAACTAGCAGTTCAGTTCCACTAGAGCTAATTACCAAATTGAAACATTTAGTTGCAATATTGACCTGTTTGTTTGAAGTGTACAGCACTTTGCATGCACATGTGGGCTGTGCGTTTGTGAGAGTGAAATGGAGCTTGCCAAAAAGAGTTGAACTGAATCAGGACGATGAGTCATTTTGCAACTTTCAAATTTTTGTCCAAGTCCTGTTCGCTGGAGAATTATTATAATTAGCTTGTCTGCAATATCTCACTTAGAAAATAGCTTCTAACATTTGTTTTTCTTTATGATCCAAAAGAAGTGATGTTATCCCACATTTACCCTTTTCATGGATATAGTGCTTGTTCTCCTATTGAATCGATTCTGCCCGAGACTAGCCTGCTATCTTAGACAATGCAATGCATTTTCTATTAGTCCGTAGATCAAGGCCTGCTGTGTGAAAATAGCATCAAACTAAACTATGTTAATAAACTAATCTTATTTTTGTTGCTATACAGGAATTTATGCATTTGGCAGGTGCTTTTATCCAAACTTGATTTTTATCCAAAATTGGTTTCCATTTCTTTTTTCATTACATTGATTTTATCATTATGTGTGGTCCTTAGGAATTGAATTCACATCTTTGGTGTTGCTAGCGGCATGCTGTATCAGTTGAGCTATGAGCAGTTTATGTAAAACTACATATCCCAGAATGCTTGATTATTCTCGTTAGTAAGCTTGTCTCTAACCATTTATCTATGTGTCCTTCTGCCCTACTACCAAATAAGCCGATTTGCATGTCTGAGGTCTTTTGCATTGCAAATCGGCATTATCTCTCCATCATCTTTTCATTTTTACTTGCATCTATCCATCATTTTGAAGGTAGCATTCTCTCATTTCTTCTTGGGATGTCCACACAAAACCCCTTATTGTGTCTCACACTTGCAACTGAAAATAAGCAATATCACTCATCCAAAATATGTGTTTTATCTTTGGCTCAGGCTGTTAGTGCCTCCTTCTCTACCGCATTCCCTTTTTCATTCTCCCTCCCTCTCTCTCATAATCAGGCCATCGTTTTATTTAAAGCCTCCAACTGCCATTGTGTTCCACAGGGATGTTTCGGCACAGCATATCTGATATAAAGAGAAAGAACAAACATAGCTAGCCTAGCACAGCATTTTTTAGCAGTGAAAGAAAGAAATAATATACATATATTGCCCCCAACAGCCATCTTTAGAATTAAAGTTTGCTTAAATAACACACGAGCACTGACATTTTTTCATTTCTCTATTGAACTTTTAGTGTGAACAATTCGGGGTGAAAAAAGTATGTGAACCCTTTGATTAAATAACTGGCTGACCTTTGTTGGCTCCAATAACCTCAAGCAAAGGTTTCCTGTAATTGTGGATCAGTCAGGAGGACTTTTTCTCCAGTGCTCTTTACAAAACTGTTTCAGTTCAGCTATATTCTCCGGATCTCTGGTGTGATTCGCTTTCGAGGTCATGGGCCGCATCGGAAGGCGTATTTTCTTCTGCTGATGCCATTCTGTTGTTGATTACTCCTGTGATTTGGGTTGTTGTCCTGTTGTCTCATCCAAATTCTGTTGAGCTTCAATTTGCGAACAGATGGCCTTACATTCTACTGCAAACATTCTAAAAAATAAATAAATAAATAAGAGAATCTTTTTTTTTTTTTTTTGCTGATGATATCAAGCTATTCAGGGCACCAAATTTAAAGGCACCAAAGCAACTCCAAAACCATGATAGCTTATCCACCATATATTATAGGTGAGATATACAATACTATACTATACTATATATAGATATTATAGCCATATATTATAGATTATAGGTGAGATAAGTTGTTGATGTTGTGCTTGCCTATTTTTTCTTCTTTCTTTTTTTTCTTCTTCACATACAGCTCAACTTTGATTTTGTCATTCCACAGAAAATGTTGCCAATAACGCAAAGGAACACCAGGTACTCTTTTTAAACTTCGGATGTGCCTAAATGTTTTATTTTGTTTTTGAACAGCAGTGGTATCATTGTGTTCACCTAAACTTCATTCTTGTTTATTGTTGTATGTTTCATAAAAAGAAATGTGCGTCAACAAGAAATTTGCGCGTTTACGATTTCTGCAATCTCTGATTCTTCTTAATAACATTGAGGATTTTTCTTGTGTGCCCTTGCAGACATCTTTGCAGGACGCCCACTCTTGGGATGAGTAGCAACAGTCCTTAATATTCTCAATTTATGAACACCAAAGCTTACCTTTTTTAACCTTTACAGTTATGCAAGTCAACAATTCTAAATCTTTGATTGTAATAGTAAGATTATTCTCTCATTCTTAATTTTATGTCTTCTAAGAACATTTTCTGGAACGTTTTTATAGGATAAGGCACCAACACACTTATTTTTTTGAATAAGTGTGTTTACATGAACTTTTAAAATCTCTTTTTCGCTAAATGTTTAGATCAGACAGAAATTCTAGCAGTCTGGTTTTTGCATAGTCTGACTAACACGCCTAGATAATGATTTTCAGCAACTTTGTCAATAATCTAAAGAGCTGTCTATATGAGCACCATTCATTGATTGGGGGGGGG
>JAOTRC010000034.1:15088830-15099394 GCA_027497675.1 Cyprinella lutrensis
TCAGAAAATCGGCTGAATGGATTTGAAAACGGTAAAACTCAACTGTTTAACTCTGGGGGAGTGGTAAAATGAGCCAATTTCCAAAAAAGTGGAGTATCCCTTTAAGAGAAATGTCAAGATGGACTTTTTTTTCTTGGTTGTCATAAGCTATTCAAGGTAAAGGAAAAGTAATATAGCAATACAGAATTTTCCATTCTAATAAGCCAATAGTCAATGGTTTCATGCGCAAATATTTTAAAATAAATGACTAAAAACTAAAATTGAGCAGCAATTTAAATTTTCAATATTGGAAGATAAGCACACAAAAGAATTTTGAGGTAAACAAAATGACAGTAAAAACAGTATTATTGTGAAATATTATTAGTTTAAAATTATTTTTTGTGCCATGATTCTTTAATAAATAAAAAGTTCAATAGAACAACATTTATCGGAAACAGAAATAACATAAAGCATGGTATTTACTGTAACTTTAGATCAACTGAATGCATCCTGGCTAAATAAAAGTATTAATGTCTTTGAAAGAAAAACCAATTCTTACTAACCCCAAACTTTTGACAGTAGTCTCACAACCAATTTGTATGAATTCGTAAAAGTGAGTGAAGTATGAGGTGGCTAATTCATACGAATTTGTACAACCTCACTCGTACAAATTTGTACAATTTATCTAAACCCAAGAGATGGCTAGGTTTTGGTCAGGGGTACGATTTCGTACGAATTAGCCACCTCGTAAAATACGTATGAATTGCCGTGAGATCGAGTTGGTTTATCCAAAATCAACTGATATGGCAGTGACTTGTCATGCATCCCTTTATCCAATACACAATGATTTAGCATATTGTTAAGCCTATGCAGTTAATAGTAATATTAGTACATTTCAGTGCTCGATTGTAAAGATGAGTTGTGGGTTGTGCACTTGGAGGTATTTCTTGGGTAGTATGTGATTATAAATCTGTTTAGGGGCAAGGTAACTGAATACTTTAATGTTTTGTACTGTAGGCTATATAGTGGAATCCTCATCAGAGGCTCTAAAATGATTAAAGTAATGAAGATAAAATTTCTTTGCTGAAATAAAATGAATAAAGTGTTGATGTAAAAGTCAGCTCATGGGAGCAAGTGTACTACCTAACCTTAACCAACCTTCATTGAGTTTGAGAAACCCTTTCCCTCACCCTCCCTCTCTCTCCAGCTTTCTCAAGACTAAAATCAAATTAATCATGGTCAGGTGATCTGGATGAGGACTATCGATTGCCATTTCTTACCATGACAGCTCTCAGGCAATGGACAGATGGATGTCTTTGCTACTTGCCTCACTAATGTGGCTTTTAATTGTTTTTTTAGCTTGCTTTTTTTTATTCATGTCAGTGACATTTGGCTGTTGATGGGTTGGAAGGATATGACATCCATGTCTCTTTCACTGGTACCTTTACGCCAAGATCCTTCATCAGATCAATCTCAAACTGCACCACCTCGTATGGCAAACGGAACTGAGGAATTTCAGCGGTGCTGTGAACAAAAAACAGGGAGTTAATATTTACAATTGTTTCTTTGTGGCATTATATTGATTAGGATGCTCTGATCGATCAGTCTACTAAGCTCTGTTTTATTGTGGTGCATTGACAGCAGTCTTTCCATATCATGTTTGTGCCAACTCTCAATGAAAATGAATAATGTCCAGTTGCTTTGACACTGTGCAAGTCGATATCCGCATGAACAGCCCAAGATGCATGTGAGAGGTATGGCGAATATGACCAGCTTGCAGCATCTCGATCTTTATCGGGCGTGAGTAATATAGTAATAACTGGGATTACAAGCTTGTGTATAATTCCGACTTCTTCAGTAAATAACCTTTGAGAGAAAAAGGCACCTTTTCAAACCGCACATGTGATCTCTCTGCACTCAAGTGCATGTTCCAGTCATTAAAGCTCCAGGAGGAACATAATATTACCAAAACACACACATAAGCAAAAAGGAAAGACTATTTTCTTTCTAATATTCAAATTCTAATAAGAATTATTATTATGTATCTTATGTTCATATATGCTATTGCTCAAAAATGATGGTGACGGTCTCTTATACTCACCAAGGCTGCATTTACTTGATCAAAAATACAGTACAACAGCAATATTGTGAAATATTCTTACAATTTAAAACAACTGTTTTCCATTTTAATATATTTTAAAATGTAATATATTCCTGTGATGGCAAAGTTGGATTTTAAGCATCATTACTCAGTCTTCAGTGTCACATGATCCTTCAGAAATCATTTTAATATGCTGATTTACTACTCAAGGAATATTTCTATCAACTATCAATGTTGAAAACAGTTCTGTCGTTTACTATCTTTGTAGAAAACATGATACAGTATATTAAAAATGATATTTGTCACTCTTAAAAATGTCACTTTTGTTTAATTGAATTCGGTAACACTTTACAATAAGGTTCATTTATTAAACATTAGTTAATGTATTAACTTACATGAACTTACCATGAGCAATACATTTGTTACTGTTTTTGTTAATCTTTGTTAACGTTAGTTAATACAAACCCAGCTGTTAATTGTCTGTTCATGTTAGTTCAGTGCATTAACTAATGTTAACAAGATTTTAATAAAGTATTAGTAAATGTTGAAATTAACATTAACAAAGATTAACAAATGCTATAGAAGTATTGTTCATTCTTAGTTAATGTTAACTAATGTAGTTGAACCTTATTGTAAAGTGTTACTGGAAAGTTCAATGAAATGATAACAGCCATATCTTTCCCATTAAATGTTTATTATTTTTTTCCGTGCCACTAGTGTCACCAAATGGAATTGCAAAAATAATGAAATATTGTGTTATTTTGCAGCTTAATCTTGATCTAGTGATATATGTAGCAGCATTTTGTTGTTCAGGAATAGTTATCAGCTTGTTTTGAATGTATAGTCCTTCACGTTTTAATTATTGGGAAAAAAAAACGTCCAGTCGACATAGACGGAAGTACCACCCCATTGTTTTAAACATCCAGGATACGCACGTGAAAGGACCATTTTAAACAATAAACTAACACAGACATAAATATGTAATTTAACATACAATCAAATTTGAACGATCCTCCTTTCCCATACAACTAAATACTTCAGTCTATGTCCAGCGTGTCCTTTCCAACGTGATTACGTATAATGCCAGGCGCGTCGCAGACCAGCACAAGACGAACAATTGTGGTTAAAAGGTATAAACTTTTTTTTTTCTTTTATAGAAAATGACCGATCGTTTCGCTAAATAAGACCCTTTTCCTCAGCTGGGATCGTGCAGAGCCGTTTGAAGCTCTTCAAAGCCCTTTGAAACTGCATTGATTTGGACTACAACAATTTGGTTACCGTTGAAGTCCATAGTGTGGAGAAAAATCCTGAAATTTATTTTGTAAAAAACTTAATTTCTTTCCTTCGAAGAAAGAAAGACATGAACATCCTCTATGGCATTGGGGTAAGTAGATTATTAGGAAATGTTCATTTTGAGATGAACTAATCCTTTAAAAAAAAGACACATTTGTGTGGCGGTGTCCAGGTTTTACACTGAATAAATGAATAAAGCAGTAGTGACACGGAACCTGGCAAGTATCTTCATTCACCAACTTGCAACACAGGCTATCTTTCTAAAACACACACATGTGGGAGATGTGTGGAATGACGAAAAAGTCTCAAAAAATAGAAGAGGACTTAATGGCATGTTTGAGTCATGCTCTTAACAAACTGTTTTATTTCTTCTTTCCATATCGTGAATAATAAATGTGTATCATTTTAATTTGCTTGTTAAACAATGGAGCCTAACTTATAGTAATAATTATTTGACGTAGCCTACTTTTGCACTCAGAATTATGCCTTGGCATTGTTGGTTTTGGCCCATGGGCTGCCTGTTGCCAATCACTGCTGTATCACATGGAGATTATCTTGCAGTTTAAAGCGGTGGTTGATTGTGATTTCACTTTTCTAACTTTAGTTAGTGTGTAATTTGCTGTTTGACCATAAACAACATTTGCATAGTTACAATGCTCAAAATTCAAAGCAAAGAAAGATATTTGCTTTAAAAAACAAAAACAAAACATTTTTTAAGGACTACAAAAGAAGGTTGGGAGGGACATTTCTCCTGGGTTAGTGACTTCACTAATCCTAAAATTCACATAAAACCCACGCCATGTTGAGGATGTACAGTAACATCTCACTCTCTGTAGGTATCTTACAACAGTTCCCACACTAGCGATTTTATAGATTATCATGACAGAATATGCTAATATGCAGGATATGCTAATTGAAGATAGTTAAATCCACATCAGCAACATAAATTCATCAACTAACCATTCAGAAAATTCCTGTTGCATTCTACATGTTGTCACTTCTTCTTGAGTCTCTCTGTCATTGTCCGACTGCAAGTTTAAACATGAAATAACAGTTTTTGACATTTTAGTGCTTGTCTGTGTGAGGTAATTGGAGCTGCTAGCACACGCTCACACCCTTAAAAAAAAAGAAAAAATTATCTGTGGGGTATTTTGAGCTAAAACTTCGCATACACACTCTGGGGAAAACAGACACTTACTATTGTAAAAAGAGACATTATACTGCCCCTTTAAGAGTTTTTCTTTTTTTTTTTCTTTTTTTTTTTTTAGTTTTATTGAATATTGGATGTGTGATTGTTCGTGCTCATTCCCCCTATTTTTAACGTTTGGTTTACCTTTGCTGTCATATAATGTGTACATTAAAAATATATATTTTTTTAAAAAATGTTTAAAATGAATTGCTGTCTAACTCTTTGTATTTCAAACTGCCTTACCCAAACACATTGTTTTACGGCCAGTTCTGCACAATAAGGGTTCAAACTTGGCAGGTTTGGTTTGATTAAAATGAACTATGTTGTGATTGCTTACCTTGCACACATTTTTTTTCTTGTCATAGTCACAATGTTGCCTATTGCAGTTCGTTGCAGACATTGGAACCGCGTCATCTTTCTGCAGGAGATCATCGTTTGTGCATGTAATGTAGAATTTCCTGGCGCTGTTTCTTCGCACATTTTTTTTTAGCTCTTCACAAGTTCTCAGCAATTAAAACTACCATCATATGTACGCACATACAATGAGGTAATTTAGCCTAGCACACCGCATTGTTTTGGATGTTCGGTAAGTTACTTGGCAATATATGTGATATAAAAGTCTCTTTTTTTGTATATTTAGGTTTCGTCTTAAAAATGACTGTGTGAATCAAGACTAAATTTATTATTTTCTTTTTTGGTCTGGACCAAAAGAAACAAGGTAACTGAACTACAAGTGTGCTCACCCCCTGTAATGCCTCAGTGCTCAGTGGCACATTGATTAGAGTCAATAGTTTCATTGGGAGTCATATACAGACCTCTGCAGGAGAAACTTAAAACTGCAGCTTCAGGTCAAACTGCCCAACAATAGACACAGACAATTCCTCCCCTTACCCCACGCCAGTCCTCCACCCCCTTTACCTCCCAGTCAATGGGACCTGAGCAGTTGGCAGACCTGCAATGCTAAAAGGGATACTTGGGGAGACTCAAAGGGGTACTGCGACCTACACATCTTTTCAGCTCTGATAAGATGCTTTTGTAGAATTACTTCCTGAAAAGGGCTGATCAAAAGTAATCACAAGGAGTCACAATGTCACAGCAAAAGAAGCCTGTTTTTTTATCCTAAACTTTTTTTCAAGACTAAACCAGGCCCTCCCACAGTGTTTATTTATTTATGTATTGTGTGTATTGTAATCAGACTTAACTGCTGGTAGGTTTTTTTTTTAAGACAACTTTAGGTTTGCGTCACATCACTACTTCTCATCTGACCACAAAATCACTTCCCACAGCACCACACTTGGTCATTATTATGATTTTTGGCAGACTCTAGAGTTCAGACATGCTTTCAGTTTGAGTAATTGTTTCCTTTGTGCCACTAAAGGCCCATGTTATGCAGAGCTCTTGATGTGTTTGACTTGTGCATGTTCTCAGCTACACCATGGCATCTCTCAATCATCCTTCTTGTTAATGCAGAGGGTTTTGATTATTTACTTTTTTGACACTTTCTGATTAAACAAACATTGACTTGTATTTAAACACTTGGGGTATTTTTCCTAATTTAGACATTTTAGTTATTTAATCTCCAAATTCACTGCTCTCTTTGGAGTTTTCAGCCAGAAAATATGGTAGTAATTTTGGTGATTCACAGGTTGAGGCCATAGTTTGTCAGTTTATGTCCTTGTTAGGGCAATACTTCTTCATCTGTGTAATCTTAAAGCTTCTGCAACTCTGAATGCTTATGCAAACAGCATATTTCAGCATTTGTGTTTTCAAATTTAAAAAACACAGTGTTAACAATTGCATTTCAGTGTTAAGAAACAAAAATTTCAGTTTTTTCGTTCATGATTCATTTTTTTTCTTTCGTTTTCTCAACTTTTTACATGTTCCTAATATAAATGCTTCAGCACTTACAGTACAATGAAACAGCTCAGCATTAAAAACAGTTAAAAACAGTGCAAAAAAGTATTTAGTCAGCCACCAATTGTGCAAGTTCTCCCACTTAAAAAATGACAGAGCCCTGTAATTTTCTAAAAAAAAAACATAACAAAAAAACAAAAAAAACTGAGAGACAAAATGAAAAAAAAAAGTAAAACAAAGACCATTTTACATTATTCCCCCGTATCAAATTCTATGTAAAAAAAGTTATCTTTATAAACCTAGACCAGTGTGCCTATCAAGGTTTTTTTTAAATGTTTTAATGATATTTTGGCCTGTTCCAGTATATAGAATTATAAAATTATAGAGGACATCATCTATAATAACAATTGTACTTTATTCTTTAGATAGATACACATCCAGTAGCTTATACATACGCACACATACACGTAAAACAATCAAATCACTCACAGATATGTAAAAGTAAAGAGCATGAGAAGTGATTGTAAGTTCTGACAGGGACTGACCCTGTTACACACTGACCATGATAACTATACAAATTCACATATTTGTATAGATTCATGAAGAACAATAATTATGGTTAAGGATTTGTATAGATTCTAATCTAACATAGTAGTACACAGCTAAGCTTACTACCTCTAGCTGCTACAAGCTCACAGAAACTGAGGTAATTTGGTGTCCATTCTTCAATGTTGTGGATAAAACCTTCGATCCAGTTTCTGTATCCCTTAATTAACACAGCCCGGGGGATGTTGCAGTCAGTAATGGCTCACTGCTTCACATTTTGCATTGTTAATTCGGGCAGACAGGAAAGATTGGTGGTCCACTCTGGAGTTTCCATTGCTGGTGCTGCGTCGGAGTCAAACTTCCGGGTTTGCATTATCCCTCAACGGCGTTCGCGTTTTCAAAATGGCCGCCAGGTGAATAAAGTGAATAGCCAAGACCAAAGAGCTGTCAAAGGACACCAGAAACAAAATTGTAGACCTGCACCAGACTTGGAAGACTGAATCTGCAATAGGTAAGCAGCTTGGTGTGAATAAATCAACTGTGGCTGCAATTATTAGGAAATGGATGACATACAAGAACACTGATAATCTCCCTCGATCTGGAGCTCCACGCAAGATCTCACCCCATGGGGTCGAAATGATCACAAGATCGGTAAACAAAAATCCCAGAACCACATGGGGGGGACCTAGTGAATGACATGCAGAGAGCTGGGACCAAAGTAGCAAAGACTACCATAAGTAACACACTACACCGAGAGGGACTCAAATCCTGCAGTGCCAGGCGTGTCCCCCTGCTTAAGCCAGTACGTGTCCTCTCTTGTTATTCTAAGTAGGAGAACTTGCACAATCCGTGGCTGACTAAATACTTTTTTGGCCCACTGTATTTAAATAATCTCTTTATCAACTTTTTGAAGTGTCAAAGTGGTAGTGGTGTATACTATCAATGGAGGGGCAGAAATTTCTCAGATTTCATTAAAATATTCAAATTCTTTTGTGTTCTGAAGATGAACTTCTTAGTGGTCTTAGTCTTACAGGTTTGAAACAACATGAGGACGAGAAATTGATGAAAGAAATTTCATTTTTGGGTGAACTTTCCCTTGAAGTTTAACTAATTGACAACTGAACTTAGTGAGCTTTTTGATTTTGAATGTCATTTTGCGAATAAAGCGCGTTTTCATTGCATGCATTCATAAGAGCAAAACTGTCACTGTGGCTTTTTTATTAAACAAAGTACTATATATATATACTGTACAGTGCATACTATATATTTTTTAGAGCGTTTTAGAGCACATAGCTCTAAACAAACTTAATGTTTCCTAGCAAGTAGCAGATGCCTTGTCTTGAGTGACAGTGTTTCAATCATTGACAGCAGGCTTTAGCACTTGCTTTTGAGAATCCAGTGCAACATTTGAAGTGTTATAATGCTTTGGTCTGATGACTTCTCTGAGCGAATTATTCAGTCACATGACTTGAGGCAGTCTTTTTGGTCCATTTTCTTTTATGTTTGAATTGTAATTCCATTGTAATTTATGCACACATTTTACAGAATAATAATACCGTAATAAGAAACTTTAAGCAAGACTTTAACTTTTTAACATTTTGTTCCCATTTTGCACTTTTTATGTGATACCCCTAAATTCACATATAAATATATGGATGGAAACCTGGCTATATTGTAAAGGTCCTATATCAATTATGAATTTCACTTTCCTAACAGCTATATCTCTCCAAATACGGCTGAGCCTGCAAAACACATAATTAGGCCCATTTCCCTTGAATACCTCCATGTCATGCCGCACTGAGCGCCTGCCACTGATGCCAAAAGCTGAACGCTGAGAGCAGCACACTTAGAGTACACTGTAAAAAAATTAGTACAACAATTACATGATTCATAGTACAAAATGGAGGACATAGAGACACATACTGAAAATACATTTGTTATATACTTAAAGTTGAGAAGGTTTGTCCTCAAGTGAGGGATTACAGTGAATGGTTGTGAGGTGTGATTGACATGTATCTAATGAGAAACTCTATCTTTTAAACTGGCTTATTGAATTCAAAGCTGAAATAAATGGAGTTAACATTGATAATTGTGGGTTTAGAGGCTTGAAAATCCATCTGTTGTCAGTTGATGGTGTAATCCTTTGAGCCATGTCAGATTGGAGTGAATGTTGAATTTTCACTCCAGGACCCTGACTTTAAATAAAAAAACACCAGGGACAAGATATACTAATCAGGGCAAAATAGTGTGAGAGAACAATTCAAATAAAGCGCTGATGGGAGAGGAATGTTCTGCAAGTGCTTTTCACTGCGTGCCTTTAGCAAATCATAGATTTTTAATGCCAAAAGAGGGGTTGTGCTCGTGCAAATCTTGCCCTAGGTTTCCAGACATACTATAGATTTTATTGACACAAATGAACATTGCAGTTATCACTGCAGAATCACAACTAGAGCAGACTGCTGTCCAAATTTCTCAAATAACAGAGCATGATGATGATCTAATAAATCTAGATTTTAAATATCCACTAAATATATTGTGTTATTGCCCTTCTGTGAGCTTTATCTAAATGCATGTATTATCTTTTGGTATCCTCAGTTTATTTATTATTATTTTCTTTTAATTTTTTTTTTGGGGGGGGGCTCATAAACTCTTTTTAACTAATGTATATCTTATTTTATGAGACATCTAACAAGTCCAATTTATTTATGATGGACATTGCATTCAAATATATTTCCATCACTATCTGCCCTTGTCTAACTTTACACCATAATTTAACTCTTTAGAATTTGTAACAAACTGTCGAAAACAAAACAACAAAAAATATTAGACAGTGATTTGAATATTCCCTGATGTCATCTTCAGCTTGGCATACTTTTGCATGCTAAGCTTTGTTTGATTTTCAATCTTGAATCCTGTTTGCAGAGGGTCACATCCTCCCTGGGAGGAGCTCTTTGCTTTGTAGCGCAAAATAAACATGTACAGAGCCAAGAGTCAGTGAACTGCGTCAGTAAAGCCAAGAGTCGGTGAACTGCGTCAGTGAAGCCAAGAGTCATTGAACTGCGTCAGTGAAGTTAGTCTAAAGGCCAATTTATACTTCTGCGTAGGGTGCGCGCAGTAGGTACGGCGTAGCATATGCACAGACACGTACCATACAGTGTACCTTTCGCCGTAGCCTGATGCGCACCTCCTCAAAAATGTAACTACATGTCGCGAAGATGCGGACCGCGAGATCTGTGATTGGTCGGCATGGTAGCATCTCATTTCCTCCTACGCATTTCCACACGTACTACCATCTCCTCCGAAGTCTTCTCTCATTTCTGCCTTTTAGTTTTAGTAATTTCACTAAAATTAACTGTTTTTTCACCTCTATAAGCTCCAACTCCTAGATGATCCGTCATCAAGCATGTTAGACAACCCAATCTCACGGCAATTCATACGAATTTTACGTGGTCGCTAATTCATTCGACCTCACGCGTACGTTTTTGCTAAATCGTACAAGTTGCCCAATTCATATGAATTCGCACAAATCACCTAGCCCTGACCCCACCCCTAAACCATCCCATCAATTTAAAACCTTTAAAACACCTTTAAATCACTTGTAC
>JAOTRC010000034.1:15113123-15126164 GCA_027497675.1 Cyprinella lutrensis
CTTATACGTTGGCATGTAACGTAATTGCGATTTGCAAAATAGTTTCCTCAGAACGTATTTCGTGTGATATATAGTTGGTTTTGTCACGAAAAATCACGCAATAAAGCGAACCAGAAATGACGCGAATACCCAGCGAAGAAGAGGAGAACACAACACGCCAATATGGACGTCTGACAGAAACTGGTACTGCGCACTGTTTGCTCAATGATTTGCTCTGAGAAAAAAATGCAAAAAAAGAAAAAATAAGATTTACCCGGTGACCTCAACCCATGCCTTGCTATGATTGGCTGTAGCTCATGACATCACTGAGGTTGAGTCGTGGATATCTAGCATGCTAGATATTTTTCAGGGCTCGGCGACGCGTCTATGAGGCGTCAGCGAGCGTCTTCGCTGCATTGTTGGCTCTTTCATACTAACAGATTGGAAAAAGTTCATCGCCCACTAATCCCTGACCTGTCGCGCGATAACACGCAATAACACCCTGACCTGTTGGCAAGCTCAACGATTTGCAAATCGGGTGTTGAATATATTCTCTCCTCAAACATTGTGTTCATCCACACTGTGCCATGTCAAGGGTGTTGAACTACTCACGTAAAGGGGATAATTCCACGAATGACTGCATTTGCAGATTTCAAACAGAGATGGAGACAAAGCTGAAAAACGCCGGACTGCAGCTTTAATTAAAGTTGCCACGAAATCCAATTTGACAAATCTTCTTTTTATATCTAATATTGTAGTGTTTTTATTATAAATGATTTATCTGTGCGCTTCAGTATTTTTTTTAAATTCATGTACCCTTGTAATCTTTAATCAAATACATTACCCTTCTCTCCCCCAAAGAAACAACCTCTCTTCTATTTATGTCACGTGGAATAGCGAAAGGGTGCAGCCAGATCCGATGAGGGTGTAGCTATCAGCGCCGCCTGTCAGAGAATTGCATCTGCCTCCATTTTGTTTGCAATGGCCAACCTCCAACGATCCAATCAATTCCCAAAGGATGAATTCAAGCCCCGCCCTACATTTTTTTTTTTCTAATTTCAGAAGCCATTTCACTCGGATTAAATCACGACAATCTCAACTTCCGTTTCGCGCCGACTTTAATAGTCTATATTTTACTGATAACTTAAACTCTTAAAATAAATGTTACTGGAATAATTTGAGCAATGTTGAATTTGCATAGAATGTGTTGTCTTTCTTATTGACGTAATGCACCTTCGCGTGAAGTGGAAGATCGATTCCTGAGAATACTTTTTGTGTAAAAAAAAAGCTAAAATAATTACTTTATTCAACAATTTCTTCTCTTCCGTATCAGTCTCTAACGCTGTCCACGTTATAAACACAGTGCAGCTCTTCCGGGTTCTCCGTCAGAATGCCAGCTCAGTATTGACCAGCTTCACACGCATGGATCATGGTGCTCACTTGAACAGTGTAGTATTTTTGTCGCTTCATTAAAGTAAGGTTGTAATCTGTGTAGTCACATGGACTATTTTAACAATGTCTTTCTGGGCCTTGAAAGTGGCAATGACGTTGCTGCTGGCTGGTTCAGAAAGCTCTTGAATTTCATCAAAAATATCTTAATTTTTGTTCCAAAGATGAACGAAGGTCTTATAGTTTTGGAACGACATGAGGGTGAATAATTAATGACAAAATTTTTCATTTTTTGGGTGAACCAACCCGTTAAGTTACTTCATGCTTTAAGATAGTTACATTCTTTGAAATTATGTGTGACTAGAACATCCTACAGGCTACTGTAGGTTTAACACAGGCCTGTCAATAGCAGTATAAACAATTTTGCAGTTATGCTTTGCACTGTACATCTTTGAACTTCCTTAAAAGGTGTTTTATAGGAATAGTTCGCCCCAAAAATGAAAATGATCTCATTCACTTTCATGCTCTAAAGCTGTATAACTTTTTTTTATTTGGAACAAAATATATATATTTTGAGTTTTTTCCCCGCATACAATGGAAATAAGTCAATAATAAGTCAATGTGGGTGAGTAAATGCAGGTAAATTTTGTGGTGAAACATCCCCTTAAAACTCTCCCTTTAAAATTCTAATGAAAAAAACAAGGCAATTTTCTTAAGATCTATTGTATTTACATTAACATTAATTTGAATTGAAACGATGCTTCCTGTGAAGCTATTTACACTAGCGACAAAATTTGTCTAACAGATCAAATACTTGTATTCTTCCTTTGTCCATTCAACTTTTTCATCTCACCCTCAGGTCATTTCGACCCAGTATTGCATCTTTGTTCAGTGAGACACAAATTGAGATCTCAGTCAAAATGTTTAAGCAGCGCTTTTATTACAATTCAAGTAAATAGCAATTTTAATTGCCTAAGTCAAATATGAGAAAGTAGAATAAAAGGATAGTGCATACTTTTGAATCCATTCATTAGCATTGAAGAACAGACTGTTCCTCACATAGTCAGTTTTAGCAAAATTAATATTGCAAAAGTCAAATCAAATTTATTTGTATAGCACTTTTTACAAAACAGATATTTGAAAACAGATTTAGAAGTCATGTGTTATCATAATGCCTTAATGCATAACTGTTTTTTGGACTGGGCGATTATGAGGGTATAAATTAGGGGTGGGCAAAAATGACCAAAAATTGTATTTCACTATAACAATATATATCACAATATAGTTATTTTTACTTGAATTGTTTTTATGATAGCAAAATATATCAATTTTGTAATTCTTGTCTTCAAGCCTAACTAAGCAAAAAATAATAAAAAAACAAGTTTGAAAAGAAGTAAAGAGTCCATGATAAAATAGGAAAAAAGAAGCTATTTACAAGGAATAGAACAAAAAAAAAGTACAATACTTAAATTGTATAAAGTAATTTAGCCAAGCGAGGCCAGTGTGCAAGTGCCGACCTCACTGACCTGTGTGCCACACTGGTCTTTAGTCCCACAGAGGTGCTTCGGAAGGATAAGAGTATGAGCAGCATCTTCATGTGCTCACTTCTTCTCAGACAGCACTCAGAAACCATCTCTCTGACAGGGCACCCATATAGCAAAATTAGTTAATTTTAGCTACTTGTTGCACTTCAAATCACTTGTTTTTCAATTTTGTTTTTTATTCATGAGTTTTAAAATTCTATATGGAAAGGGGGATTTGAACATCTCTTTTCTATTTTCTTTTCTTGAAAATAACTTGACGAAATGACATCCGATGATCGTAACATTGTGCCAGCAATCCAGAAAAGCAGACCCTCTATACTATTAGGGATAAACGCTAAAGTAAAAGAAGAATAAATGACAACTGGGTAAATGATGACCTGTGGGACCCCACTCTCAGTCTCATAGATGTTTAAACATGATCTTGATCTGTAGGTCAGGGATCTGTGACTGCATTGTCTCTCTATTCCTTCCATCTTCTTTGTGACATTAGGATCTCAAAATGAAGGAACCCATCTTCATTAATGATCTTAAAAGCTAATCTGTTAAACATAAAGGGCAAAAAGTCAGCACAGAAAATGCTATACTGCTCACTTTTGGACTATGCTGAATTGGGGTCAACTCCATTATATATTTCACCTGCGTGCAGAAAGAGGCCAATGGTTAGCTGCTGCTGTAACTGTGGTGGATGGAACCCTCTGGGGTTAAAGTCATATTTGCTTCCCACAGAGCTATTGTCGTAAAAGAGAGGCCTTCATTTGCTATATTGGTAGCTATGCTATTTTTGAAAGGACATGTCTTTATAATTCATCATTAATGACTTTCAGGTTTGCCCATTTTATTTCAGACCCATAGTAGATACTAAACTGTAACTTTCTACTACTATTATGTGTAAGAAGCAGCTTTGCACTTACAGCTGTGATCCAAGGACTCTCAGAGGATGTTTGGTGGTTTGATCTTTGTGATGCAGAGTTTTGTGCATTGTGTGAGTGCACATGCGCGTGTTTTTGGAAGCTTGTTGTTGGCATGAGTATTGCTACTGTAACACACTAAAACAGTTACACACTGAAAAACACACTGACCTGAAGCCATTCTCAGAGGACCCCGTTTATAGCACTGTTTCTCACTCTCTTAAAATGCCTCATAATGAAAATGCTTTCTAATTTTGTTGTGTTTTTATATCACCTGTGTGAAACTTATGCTTGCATGGTTTTGCTTCCTCCTTGTCAGAAATACAGTTACACCAGGACCAGAATACTAAAATGCTCATTATTCATAGAACACCTCTTTAAGGTGTTATTTTGTTTGTGGGTGTTATTAAAAACAATATGGTGTCATATAATCTTATTGATTATACTACAATGTCACAGAACAATAATTTATTTACAAATATTTTTTTTGTGGTGGGGCCTGTGAAAACTTTGGCAGGACAAGTAAAAAAAAAAACACTACTCACCAGTCACCAAGGCTGCATTTATTTGATTTTGAATTATTAATCATTCCAATTTAAAAATAAGTGTTTTTATTTTAATATATTTTATTTTATTTTTATTTTAATAATTTTTTTCATGCAATGCCAAAGCTGAAATTTTAATGTGGCATAATATTTTAGGAATCCTTCTGATTTGTTGCTCTAGAAACTATTATTATTATCACTGTTAAAAATGCTTGTGCTACTGCCTGATATTTTTGTGTAAACTGATAGTTTTTTAAATGTTCAAAATAAAATTATTATTTGAAATGATTTTTTGTTACAATTTAAAAGTCTTCAGTGTCACTTTTGATAAAATGTTTGACAAAGTCTTCATGGTATGACAGGATAGGCTGAAGAGATTGACCGCTAATTTTTTTTTTTTAATTTAATTAATGAGCCTAACCTAGTGGTCGGTTTAACCAAATATTTTCCATCATTGACTATTCAATCATTGATAACTGATTTACATATTTGCCTGTTTTAGGCCTCCGCTGTCACTCACTGCCGAAATAAAGAACAAACATTCATCTGCTTTGTGTGGTGGTTCTCTTCATAAAAAAATAAAGTCACAATAGCTTTTAAGATCTTTTTTAAACAGGATTAAAAATGAAACCGTGAACAAAAACAAAAGCTATAAAATGTCTTATCATTGAAATTTGAATATTAAAATGAGTAATAATAGATTGACACTGAATGAACCATTTCAACAACCTTAAGCACACTTAACCATTTTCTCTAGGCCTTCTCTATTTTTCTCCATTAACCACAAGAAAATATCGTCAGCTAGTGCTAACCACAGAAAACGGCTCGTGCCAGCTCTATAAGTGGTGCATTTTCCACTGCTCCTCCATCTAAAGCCATCTTTAATGTTGCACCTTAGTGTGTGACCAAATTAGTTCTGGTTTTACATGCAACGGTACATTAAAATCTACAGCAGTAAAATGGCAAGGTTTTTGAAGAGCCGTGTTGCATTGGTTGCATCCTTTTACTGTAATTACTCCAACACACCTAATACTGCACACTTAGAATAACAATGCCAATATAGTTTGTCTTTTAATATTCCATGCTAGAATAGCTATTTTTTGTTTAGTTTCCATGCTTGTTTGAGTGAAGGAAGTAAACTGAGGCTGGAGCGTTATCATTAGCACATCTTGTGTGTGCGTGTGTCTGTATTGTGTGATCTGCTTCTAACTTACCACTCAGCTCTCATTCTCACCTCCCACTTCTGCTCACAGCGTCACCTCCTTGTGGCAAACCGCTCATTTGACTCAGACTGCATGAGTGTAGTGTTTTTATTAATCACTCACAACCATTTCTCCTTGGTTTCTGCATGTTCCGTCTGTCTAGTAGTTAATGTGTGTTCTTTTGTTCAGCTCTTGTATTTACTCTGACATGCAGGTCAGGTAGAAGAAAGAAAATGTGTAAGGAAGCATAGCTCAGCTGATTTAACCCACACGTTGGAACTTGGAAGCCCAGGATACAGTATCCAGCATTAGGGGTGTAACGATACCCTCATGTCACGATTCGATATCACGATACTGAACTTACGATATGATATTATTGCGATACACCTTGACATATGATAAAAGGCTAACAAATAATGTGCTGTCGATTAAAATGCTAACTTTGATATTACATTATAGGCGTGGACTTGGTGCTTGTAAGCACAGGACAATGGTGACACCAGAATAAAAATATTCATGATTCTGAAAATACAGAATTATTTTAGATGAATTTGCTTGACTTTTTACTGGTAACAAGATAATTTGGCATTATCAGGACCCACAAATATTCCCCCATTGCATTATTAATAATATACATTATAATCAACATATATAAAGAAGTTTAATATAGTACTGACACTAAAACTCTGAAAACTTTTTCTCGCATAGTCATTTTTATTTTGGGGGAACTAGCCACGATACGTATTGTTGCATTTTTTTTATTGCCATATTTTGGCATGATATATTGTTACACCCCTACTTTTCAATATTTTGCCTCTTTACAAACTTATACAGGAGTTTCTTGTAAAAAAAAAATATTGTTCCAAACCTGCATGACTTTCTTTTTTTGAGAAATGTCTTTTATTTTTTTGGTCCATTAAGTCAAAGGTCACCAAAACTTTGTGTTCCACAGAAGAAAGTTATATAGGTTTGAAACATTTTCATTTTTTTGTGACTGTGATCTATACCTCTAAGACCTATTAGTCAGACAGCTAAAGTTTTGGAGGCAACCCACCGACTTGTTTTGTGTCTGTTTGTGAGTACTTCGATGTATACACTGTAGCTGAAAAACTGCACTTGATTCTGTGTTTTTAAATTGAAACATCTTGCATGTAGCGACACAGTTACAGAAACTTAGTGTGAGACCTTCCACTTTCAGAGAGAAGCAATGTCATTATGTAACATCTCAGACAGCCAAGATCACTTACACTATTGCTTTGAGCTCACCATGAAGTAGACAATTAAATAACATTAAATATGAAATGTAAAATAAGTGTGTGTGAGAATATGCATTCCAGGTGTGCTCAAATGACTTTGAGGTATATTTAATAACATCAGTATACGGTAACTCTGGGTATGTCTCATTATTAGACCTATGAACTGTAAACAGATTCAGAAACCCCCTGTCTTATTCCAGAGATTAATGACTGTCTCTCACATGAAATGAGGGAAAGTTTGAATATTAGCCCCATAATATGACTGCTTCTAGTGAGCAGTGTATCTCTCTCTATTTTCCCTCTCTTTTTATGCAATGTTATGAGAAAACCTCTTTGAAGTTGTGAATAGTCAAATAATTACATCCCTGTATTCATCACTCATCATTTATTTTCCATAAACTTCATAACGTGTATCCTAACCTAATAAAGTACTGCGTGTTGTGCTGGAACAGTACTAGGATGCTCACTATACTAATGATGTATAGGGGGGTTTACATACAGTGGCAAAGTGACTTGAACTCATTGCTTTTTTCAATGAGAGTTGGCAGTGTCTATTTGGCAACTTGAGTAAAAGCTACCTTTGGCGATGCAAGTTGAGCGGTGTTGAACTTTTTTGCAAATAAGTAGCCACTTCCAGTATTGGAGCTCACATGACCCATTATGACCAACTAGTAGAAATCTCTACAAGAAACCCACAGAGACTTGGCAACCTCCTTAATCAATGTTTAAACTTTATGCCAAGTGTTTTCCGTGTGACCCTAACTTTGAAGTTTAACTTGAGACGTTGCATGATTAGTTGTATTAATTATCACAATGTTGAGTATTTTACTAGTCATAAAAATCACAGAATGGACAATGATTCATTCACAGTAATGGAGAGTTGGACTTGGACTTACAGCAGTCTTTTGCATTCTAGTTTACATCAATAACTTCAGCATGACTGCATTAGAATTCCTTCCAAGTTATTTTGAGAAGCTGAAGGAGGCCTGGAACTTCTGTTTTAATGACTGCTTTGTAAGTGGCACTTAAAGCAGGGAATTATTTTCTGCCTTTAACATACAGTACATTTATCATAAGACTTGGTTCACATGAATTCAAACAGCATTCTGATTAGTAATATAGTGTTGTTGTGATAAATCTAACTCAACTCGCTTGAATTATGTTGCGTAACATTTATTTTGGGTGAATGTTGACAGAGAGATGCTGTTCCGGCCATGTCCATGTGCCAGGTGGTCATGGCAACTATACTCTTAAAAACTACTGCTTTCATGGTTGAAACTGACAGAAACAATGAAAGTAGTATTTTTTTTCCTTTGAACAAATATGTATGAATACCTAACCTTAAATATTTAACTTACACATAACTGAAGTTGCAGTATTTATGTTATGGACTTGCATCCTCAATTCAACACATTATGGTGATTGTGCATTTCTGTGAAATCTCCTCAAAGGCACCAATAATTTAACAACACTGTTAAATGTAATCTTTTATAACTCTCTAAATAGTTTTTATTAGTGTAGTTTTTCAATTGAACTATTCAGTAGTTTGTATAATGTGTAAAACAAAGCCTGGGACATAACTTGACGATACTTTGACTTTTTGTTCTACAATGTAAATTACACACATGCACCCATAGCAAAAATGCAAATTTAGAAATTGTTAATTTTTGAAAATGTACGTTTTCAATAACTAGAAAAGACTGCTTTTGTGAGGTTGTGCAGTCTATGTATTACAAGTAGAACAAAACGTCAAAGTATTGTCAAGTTATGTTTACTTCAGGCATTATTTTACTCATAATTTGCTAAAAATAAATAAATAAAACATTATAAAACCGTATAATAAAAGAAAAATCAAAGGAACCAGCGCAAGTTAGTCTTTTGAAGTAATCCCTGCACCACTCTGATACAAAATGAGTTCATTTTGCCACCTTGTTGGGCTTGAATGGTCAAATATAGCCTACACACTTATGGGCCAAAATGTCTTTGCAAGTATCCTCGTAAACGGCTTTGTTTATGACTTAAGTAAATTTAAACAGCTGAAAAGGAAAGCATGTATCACTATATGAGATCAGTGCATTCAGTCATAAAGTAACTGCAGCCTGATATATCTCCTGGCATCTGTGCCACTAACTAAACAATTTTATTGCTCTTGACTGAGTCCCTTTTGTAACTTTAATAAGAATTAAGTATATTCAGTTTACACTATTAAATTTACTGTATAGACTAAGCAATCTTTTTTGCACATTTGATTACTTTATACAATTTATGTGGGAGCCTATTTCTATAGTATCAATACGGGTAGGTCAACTTCATTTGTATCTTTGTCCTATACCCTAATTGGGTCTATTCATTTGTGTCTTTGGATTTTGGTCATATCGCTCACCCCTATTGGGCAATATTATTTTCTCCCACCCATGTGGACTTGGATGTGTCATTACCAAAAAGTAGTTTAATGGTAAAGAAAGTTTTTGCTAAAATAAAAATGATGTAGTTTTTTTGAAAGAATGAAATGCCACTGAACCATTCATTCACAGTAGTAAGACTGTATACGTTTCATTTAGGACGTAAACAGAGTCAAAGTTTGTTCAGGTTAGCTGTGAGCTCTTCTCGGACCCTGCATCCTGTGCTGCCAAGCTCTCGCTTCTGAACACTGTTCAGAAATGTCCTCCTACTTCCCCATGTGCAGACGTTACAGGCTCTCTGTGTTGTTGGCAACCGTTTCCAGGAAGTGTTTCCCCTCTCCCACTGACTGGTGTGTAAATAGACAGCCACTTGTTTTCATTTACTGTGTGGTTGTAGAAAGAAAGATAGTTGCAAAAGAGGGTGGAACAGTAGAGTAGAGCAAGATGAATTTAAAGGACAACAAAAGCGAGCTTGTGTGAGTATTATGCGTGAGGGCAGGGTGAAGTCACGATGTAGGAATGCGTCTGGGCCAGAAGAGCTGACACGGCCCAGATGACTCTGAGGGAATCCTTGGCACACCCTAACAGGGAACCCCTTCCATCCCTCCTCTCTTTCTCTGTTTTTCCCACACCCTTTTTGTGTCCAGACCAAATATCGCTGCCTACAGAGTATTAGTTTCTCACTGAGAATTCACATTTTTTCTCTGATTTGAGGTCAGTTTAGCCCCTAGATCTGCAGAAACCCTCACCTAGAACTAGGGAGCTAAAGCAACAGGAGGACAACGTCCCCTGGTAAACTCACACACACACACATGGACACGCACACGCAACTGGAAAGAGAGGGAAATTCAGGGCCATTACTCCCCCTGTCCTACCTCCCAGTTTTTCCACACCACTGGAGGAACACGCTGCTGCTCTGTGAGGTGATTTCTTTCCACAACAGACTTCAGATGAGTTCATATTGCTCTTACATAATATCATGTTGAATTAGAGCTGAACCATCTATAGGCTGTGCCATTGGGTTCATGATTCAAAAAAGAGACCTAGTCTTTTAATGCTGTGAATTGAAATGAGAAGAGCCTCAAGATATATCTGGGAAATGCTCGCACCATTCGGCTCTCCAGATGTCTCAATGCAGATGCAGTGGTTGATTTCGGTTACAAATAAGAGGCTGTTGTTTTTCATTGAATGGTCTCTGAAGTCTTGAGGTCCACTGTTACACTGAATCCACAGCAGATATATAAGATTGTTTTTAGATTTAAGTTTAGCTGCTGCATAAGCTCCATTTAAACTCAGGTTATAATTAAAAAAAAGAGCTGTCTATAATGCACTCTCTCTTTTTTACATTTGTGTTTGTATTTTGCTGGTTGTAAAGAAACAGTTCACTAGTGTACGGAGCTCACAGTGACCCGAGAGGATTCTGACTAATTTAAATGCCTCTGATTGGCCATTGCATTCATCCTCTCTTGCCTCTGATTGGCCATTATGTTCACTCTCTCTACAAACATGTCTTTGATTGGCTACGATTACTAGAGATGCAGCGATTAACCAGCCAGGATAATTTTCCACATGATTGGCCCAGACCGGTAACTGGCCAATCTCACATCTTTTAGATTCTGAGTCGGTCTGTTTTGTTGGTGATAATAACGATGGCTGAGCGTTCTCGCTCTCTCCTCTCTGACCGAATCTACCGGTATTGCAGAAAGGCGGGTATCTTTTTTTTTTTAAATTTAAATATTGCTTTTTACTGTCAAGACTAGACAACACTAGCAGTATTGAACAGATTTCATAGAGTCAGGCAGTGCTTCTGTAGCTAGTCATTTAAAGTAGCAAGGAAAAATGTATGGACGATATTCTTGCTTCCTGTAATGTATGCACTGTGCCCTCAAAGAGACAAAAATGACTCTCAGATATCAGGACATTTGAAGTATATCACTGCGCTTATTTCACAAGAACTGAGCTCTCGACTTCAATTTCTCTGGCTCTCTAGTACAGACAGATCTCATAGCCTGAGGGAAGATGAAGAGAAGAATCTGCTGATCTGTTCTTCAAAGCAGAACACACTCTTTCATGCTTTTTTCCTCCCTCTCATTCACTTGTACATCTGAATCATCTCATTTCTTCTATTCACGCTTGTCATTACAAAAAAACATTAAGAAGCCGAAAAAGACCGAACATTATTAAGTAAACTTTCAATCATGATTGCTTGTATTTTCCCCCCGTACATTTTTTTTTCCGAGCATTGCTGGAAATTCAGTCATTGACTGGCTAAATGTGTGTGTGTTTAAATTGTTTGGCCGCGTGCCACCTGTTTTGAAAGGGAAATGGGAATCTTGGTGCTTTACAGCTGCGTAGTCTCACTACTGCAGGTCTCCCTCACGAGCTGATTTCATTTTGGTATGGTAGCCTGTTCCTATCTGCTGCTCAGAGTCTTGACCCTTGATGATGTTATGACTGACATGACCTGTTTCCGTCTATATGATTGTGAGACAAAAATCACCTAACAAGAGATGTTTGTCTCTTTGGGAGAGGGAAGCCTCCTTTCTGTTACTCAAAGTCTGAGACAAAAGCCAGTGGAACCTAGTTATCAGAATTGATGTGGATGCAGACTTTCCCACTGCAGAGCAGTGAAACTCCTGATTGTATCCGCACAACGCAAGGCTAATCTTAACCCAAGTACACACAAACACATGCTCGATGGAATTCAGGAACACCCTGTATTTTCTCTCACTATCTTTTGAATCGGCTCCAAGGATTTTCCATTGTGCTTTCTCTTTGGTCCATTCATGAATGGTCTCCCAGAAACAAATGTTGTTGTGTACCTTATGTTAAGAAATTGTGATTCGTTAATGAAAGACTTTGATAGTGAGATTGAAAGCCGTAATTGCACCTAGAGCAACACCAGTGTGAATTGCTTATTAATGAGGCCTCACTTTCCCCATATAGATGGGCACGCATGCTAAACCGCTGAAAATCCTCAAGATTTCAGAGTGGAGCCTCAACAAAGAGGGCATCTGTGTTGTAATTATGATGTGTGTCTGTGCGTGTGAGAGAGAGGTCTGTGAAGCTCCGCCCCCTCCCACTCTCCACATGCTCTTCAGCTCCCACACGCTCTGACTCGAGAACCTTCTAGAACTGACTAAACAGCAGTGTGTAGGCCACAGAGCCCATCTATGTCGTATGACTCGTGCACAATGCCAGAAATGTTTGTTTCATGAAATTCTCCATCTTCGAGAGAGGAAGCACATTCACTAAACAATCCCAGTTGGTGGTCCATCTGTACATTTTCCACCCCAGATGATATTCTTCGTATGCAATGGTTGTGGTTTACATTTAACTTGCTGATGTACCTGCTGGGGATTTTATTGCATGACTCTAGACGCTCAAAGAAGCCCGCAACTCGTTATTGATTCTAAAGAAAATCATGGATTTTTTTTTTTTTTTTTAGAAATATCTTCTAAATTAATCGTTTTGTGAAAAGTGAGGATGCACCAATATTAAAATATTGGCGATACCTATACACTGATCATTATTTTCATGATATTATTTGCAGTAACTGTTAAGTGGATGATATTTAAATTCTATAGAATTGTCAAAATTGTCAATTTAGGCATCATTTAACGTACAGTATGAACTTTTTATTTATTTTAAGATATAGTTACAGTCGGCATAAAATTGTAATTTATATCTATTTTCTAAATGCCTTGATCAATGTTATTGATTTTATTGTTAAATTTATCCATGCATGTGTTTATATATATATATATATATATTTATATTTATTGGTTTGAAAAATATCATAAATCTGCCTTCTAG
>JAOTRC010000034.1:15163935-15175993 GCA_027497675.1 Cyprinella lutrensis
AATAATAATAATAATAATAATAAATTATATAATTGTTATATTATATAAATTATTATAATACATTTTAATAAATAAATAATAAATTAACTACTATTGGTTGTAGTCGTATTGTGTAGTCATATTAAATCAGTTCCAGAACTGAAGTGGCGATTTAAAAGAGTTGTTCCCCCTTTATCTTCATGTAAAACTGATTGTAAACAAAGTCCAATGTTGCATAATAAGTTTTTGAGTTTGGAAGTGTGTTGGTGAATGTTTAATGTCTCAAAGAGTTGATCACATGACTAAGGTTAACTAATCAGAAATTGCATGCATGTGTTGTTGTGTTGCTCTTCCTGTGGAAGGAATATTTTTTGTATGTAGCCATCTGATAATATAGGCTTTTTGATTCAAAAGAGTGCCATGGTGATCCTAGCGTTTTCTTTGATGAAACGGACTGCAACTGCACATTTTAAAGCTGGGATATGCCCCCCAGGTCACCTCTTTGGCAACCGCTTCACACCTGATGAGATTGCATCCTTGCTTGTTATGTTTCTCATTTTGTCTTATCTTGTGTTTCCCAGCTCATCTTCCAGGTAACTCCACTGAATTATTCCCAATGGATTGTAGTCCTCAAGATCTCAATTCCTGTTATCCTATTGGATGAGGCACTCAAGTATATCTCCCGCCACCACTTAGAAGGTACAGCCTGTTTACAGGAACATGCTTCCCTCCTCTTGTGTGGCCAAAGTGTTGTTGCTGTCCTTGATATAACTGTTCATAATATTCCAGTCAATGCTTCTGTCTCTTTTATATTGACTCTGTCATTTATTGTTTGTTTCTTCTGATCTCCGGCAGTTTAACTTTCTTCTCTCATCTTTAAAAAGGTATTCTCTTTAACTATGGGCTGTCCATTTCAAAATCCCCTTTATTTTTTTTTTGGTCTTCATTTTCTGAAGACACTATAAAAATCTCTCTCTCTCTCTCTCTCTCTCTCTCTCTCTCTCTCTCTCTCTCTCTCTCTCTCATATTTTGGCCTTTTGCAGGTGAAGAGGAGGAAAGGTACAGGAAGAGTCGGCAGCTGAAATTCTAGGACAACTTCCTCCAGACACACATGAACACGCGCCCACCTGCCTATTTCCTCTGATCTTTTAAAGACTGCGCCCCATGCTCACACATTCACACACACACGTCATCAGACTCCTCATCATCAGTCCTCTCGTGTCTCCGCTGCATGTTCAGCCACCACTAAAACAAGCAGGGCTTGTAGTTTGTTAGTGTGTGTGTGTGTGTGTGTGTGTGTGTTTGTAAGAGAGCGAGACATTAGGTCTGTGTGTATGTGTGCTAGCATGTGCATGGGCCTATTTCAATCATGTCGGTTGTGTGACTGTTTTCTTTATCTTGCTTTTTAGCTTTTAACACTTTCTGTACATAGTATAGCAGTTACTGGTGCTCTTGAGGGAGAAGGGGGTTTGAGGGTAAACATTTGGGTATTACGGGTTAAATTCACAGGGGGGCGATGAATCATAATTTGGCCATAGAAAAACACGCGTCACTATAAAAAATTGAAAAAGAGAGGATGAAGATGGCACCGTGGGCGTATTTTAACGTGTGAATTTTTGTTTGGACAGAATGGCCAGTTTCTCTTTTTCTCTCTCCTTTACATACGGGGTTTCCACCTTCAGGACTGAGAGGTCCTTCTCTTAGCTATACATTTCCTTTTAGATAACTGTTTACACAAGGCCAAACCTGGCAGCAGATTTTTGTATTGCACTTGGATGTGTAATAGGCCCAGGAATTAATTTTAGCCGTAAAACCTTTTCTTCTTATTTTCATATTATAAACAATACTCATATTCTTTCAATTGTAAACACAAAGTGAGCATGTGAATGGATGTATCCCAGAGTTCTCCTCCTCTTCACCTCCTCTGTTCTGTAGAGTGAACTCCAGTTGAACACTAGTAACTATCTGCTGCAAGTAAATCGATCCAAACGTGGAGCAGCCTGTCATGTGCTTTAAGTATTAATATCAATGGCAGGTTTTGAATATTCTGAAAGAGAAAAGGAGGAAAGAAAGGGATTTGTTCATTGACGTGAAGGGCAGACGAGGTCCACAGCATTGCTTGTTTAACATTATCTGACTCACTCCTACACACAAACACATTGCCCCCTCATTACGGAGTGAAGGGCTCTCACTTGAATGTACTTTCACTCGCTTCTTCCCTGTACCGTTTTATCCTGGTAAATCACAGCTGTTTAAGATCTGCAGTCCTTAGCAGCACTTTTTCATCCTTTAATACTGCATGCTGCCAAATGGCTTTTTTCATTTGCTCTTGTTTTTCATCCCCCATATTCTACATTTTGGTTGAGTCGTCAAAATGAACACACAAACATCCTTTGCGCAGTGGGTCTTACATGCTTGCCGTACATGTCCGCAGAGGGAGGACTCTTTACCGCTAGTGCTTTTCTTGCAATCTTGATGAATTCTGCTACTTTTTCTTTCTTTTTTGTTTTTAATAAAGTAATAATAATGTATTTGACTGAAAGAACCCAGGTGGTTTAGTTTGTCAGTTTTGCTGTTAAGGGTATGGTATGCCTTCATTGATCTGTTGGGAAATGCTGGTGTGCTGTTTTCAGACAAATTGGCAAACCAACTACGCCTGTGCCTGGTGTCATTATGCTTGCCGTGGTAAAACCGCAGTGTGAAGAGTCTTTGTCCGCTTGTTAGCTATGAGCATCCTTTCGTCACAGTCTAGAATCATCCGTTTTGCCAATAATAAATGTGAGTGATGTTAATGCTATTTAAAACAGGCAAGCTCTCTGTCTCACACCTTTAGCTATTCCAATGGCAACGTATTACCATATAACTTTAGGGTCAGCGTACTGACACGAGGCAGCAAGGCCGCTCATATTCATCACACTAGCATCTGCGCCAATAGAACGTGTTGGCTTGTACACACTTGCTAATAACTACTGATCTCTTGAACTCTGTACATTGAAATACCTGATTGCATGGAACCTTGTTACTGTAATTAATAACCTATACAGTGTATTTAATTTTTTAATAACGACTTAAATGAAACATCACCACCCGGAAGAAAACAGTCCAAAACTACTTCTTTCTTTTTCTCTGCATTCAAGTAACTGAAGATGGAGAATATTTTGTAGAATAGTAGAGTTTGTTACCGTTGCCGTTATTGTTACCTTTTGTTTTTAAAGGTTGCAGGGGTTTCTGTGTCTTTTCAATTTAGCTTAAGAGTTGTAAAATAAAAATAAGAATTGTGCTAATGATCATTTTTGCAACTATAAATGGGTTTGAATGTCCGAGGACTTGGTTTTTCCTTTTTTCGTCCGTTTTGTTTGTTTGATTGTTCTGGTTAAGGAACATCGTGTGGTTTACACAGTGACGTCCAGTAGTCAATACTGGCTTATGAAGGGCTTGGTGTGGGTACATGTGCCTCCAGAGATATGAAATGTCTGTGTTATGCAGAAAGTTGGACGTCCACGTTGTAAATCTTTTTCAATTCCATTTACAAGTTCCTTTTGTTGGTGCTTCTGCTTCATACCGTTTTCATCAAACAATACTGAATGTTTTCATTCTGAAACGTACTTGACTGTTTGTAACGAACACTTTCGAAAGGCTTAATATCAAAAAAGCAAACAAAAGATTGTGGTGACGCTTCCCTCCATTTGCTCTCGAGCACAGTGGTCCTGAGATGATCCGTTCGTTGTGGACAGCTGTCTTTTCTTTCTGCCTGCGCACAAACCGGCTGGAGCTTTGCACCCACTACTGAGAAAGAATTCTCTGTAAACGCCTTGGTAATATTAATTGTGGATACATAATTTTATATATATGAAAAGACATGTCAAATAAAGATTATTTATCTTATAATTTATTTCAACGCTGTTGTTCTGCTTTCTTTTTCTTTCTTTTTTTTTGCGCTTCAAGATCCCTTTACTGTATCTGCAGTCTGGATTTGTGGCTGCAATGAACACTAGCTACCACCAGGTGACACTGTAATCTAACTAACCTGTCTTACACAGGCACAGTGAGATTCTGAATGATATTATGTAATTATAATTAGTCATTTTTACCATTTATTGAAATATTTTCAACTTCAAGTAGCCTTTACTCATAGTTCTCCACCGTTTATCAAGTAAGTCATCACCGCCAACATGCTAGACGGATAGGCTATAGGGTTTGAGTGGAGAGGAATGGTTAAATCCGCTGGTACTGTCAATAGAGGATTTGGAGGAACCAGAGAAGATCTCCACATAATGAAGTCTGGCAGTGAGAAACAGCAAAGCCATGGAGATATTGTGTTGTACTCGGACAACCCTCATTGAGGCAGTATGTTTCTAAGCTTGCCTGATTGCAAATGAAACAATTCGATTTTCATTCTTTTAGAAAAAAAAACCTTTGTTGGAATCAAAGGACTTTTCACTGTAAATAACTTGATTTCAACATTATATGGTTCAGTTATACTTAAGTACATTACAGTTTTGGGGTCAGTGAGATTTTAAGGCTCTTTTGCTTTTTATTTTATTTTTATTATGCAAAACTGTTTGTCTTTACCATCAGCAGAACTTCTCTAAAAAAAGAATGTTTATTCAAATGCCACTCAAACCAGCAACAGCTAAAGGAGCAAACAATCATTTCAATTAGAATGTAATTTGCTGTCTGGTGATTGTGCAGCATAAACTACATCAGACTGATTTGTCAGAGGTTATTATACGCAGGTTATAAAGTGTCTTAGGTTTCCATTTATCACACTCTTACAATGCTGGGTTGTTTTAACCCAAATTTGGGTCAGATATGGACAAATCCAAATGTTGGGTTAAAAATGAAACCCAAATTTCACTTTTGACTGGACATTTTTAAACCAACATTTGGGTTTGTCCATTTGACCCAGATTTGGGTTGAAACCCAGCATTTATTTATTTATTTTTTTATTTTTTGAGTAGATGTAAGCGCATGTTATCCATTCAAGAAATCCGATGATTAAAAAACAGAAAAATAAAATATTGATGACTACTATGTACCAAATATAATGCTGAAAATATTGCATGTACAGGGATGTTTGGAAATTTTGAATGGAAAATGTGTAGGAACACTGACCCCTGTCTTACATGGGTTTATTAGTATAAATCGCAAGACGTCTGTCTAACTTGAGTATAGTTTTATTAAACCATTATTTAATTAGCTTGTTCCCATTGAGATTTTAATGTCTTTTAAGACCTGACTGATAAGGGCAGAAACCAGATCCAGACAGCATAAAAATAGACAGCAAGCAACAGACTTTGGAATTCAATGAACATCATCTAACATCAAGCAAAATACATGCATTGTTCCTGAAATACTACAAATTCAGATGTGCGATTGCACATGATGAATGACAGTTTGGTGTCAATTGCTGTAATCAATTGTTAACTTCGCATAGCAATAGGCCTACTTTAAATCCACCCAGCATTCGTAGAATTAAAATAGCTAGTCTTTTTAGTAACTTATGGACTTATGGTGCATATGGACATAAGGGCTCCAGGTTTCAGGAGCAGACCATTGGTGACGGCAGCAAAAAAAGTTATCCTTAAGGCCTATGCGAGGCACACGAAATAAGTTATTTTAAAGAGAAAAAAAACATAAAGTTCAAATAAATTCTGTTGTTTGGACTGTACCAACATGCTTATAAATATCTTCTTTTTTTTTTTTTGCTCTGAAGAAGAAAGAAAACCATACAGGTTTGGAACAACATGAGGGTGAGTAAATGATTACAATATTTAGCATTCTTAGTGAAATGTTCTTTTAATGTTGCTGTAAAATTTAGATAATCTCATCTTACATTGGTAGAATGCACATTTAATGTCTAATATTAGGATTAGATAACAGTATGCCAGAACCACATTATGAATTATCCCTGTTTTTTTTAGATACTTGCTTTATTCTTTTTCCCACGCTAGCTATGATCCTTTAATAGGCATGAAATTAAACACCTTATTCAATATAAATGACTGCACATTATTAATATTCCTCTGTTTTTCCATCTCTGACCCTATTCAGATGTAATATATTTGGAACCATACCTTTAAAGTCATTATCAAAATAGCTAATCCCATCTAAACAAAGATTCTGCATGCTCAGTCAGAGGTGTGAGTGATTCAGCGGCATCCTTTGTTTTCCGTTAATAATGAGCTTATAATTCATCTGAATGTTGATGTTATCTGTGCCATATAGTCTTTAACTAAACACCGCCTTTAAGAGTATATAGTCTGTAGTATATCTACAATCATTGTCTTTAAACCACTTTTTAGATAACTGCACTGTATATGAGTGCTTTATGAGTGAGTGAGTCTAATTTGCATATTCATAGAACAGCTTATTTTAAATAAAGCAAGGGTGTAGAGTACATTCAAGCTATTTTAAAGGGGTGGTTCAGGATTTTGGACATCGGGCCTCATTTCCAAGTTAGCCTTAGTGTTATTTATCAGTGGAGACAGTTTTCTAAAATTTTCACCCAGTCGTTCCAGTTGCATAGTTCGCCGGTGCTAGGCTAGCACGAGTCAATGGTAACTGCTAGCCTGCCATTAAAAACAGATTTACCCACTCACACAGTACACCAAAAGCAAATAAATGAAAAATAAAAAAGCCAGACTATTGATGTAAATGTCTGTTAAGAGAATAATGTTAAAAATCAAACTATTTTTGCATCTCAATTATGATTGCAATAAATTTACAGGAACTAGTTTTCTCAACAGAGACTTTTTACTTTGCTCAGGTTAGTAGGCTACTACTACACCAAAAAGTAAACACAGAACAGAAGCACACTACAGTCGGGACTACCTGTTCTACCTCTCTCAACCACTCTCTCTCACACTACCTCTTTCGGTTGTCAAGGTATAACTATATCACTCTGCCGCTACAGCGCTAATAAATACAGGGAACAAATAACTATTGCAATGCAATGAAAGGTTAGTTCGATTTCTAACATTATTCTCTTACCGGACATTTACATCGATAGTCTGGTATTATAATTTACTAGCTTTTGGTGTACTGTGGAGTGGGTAAAACTGTTTTTAATGGCAGGCTAGCAGTTACCGTTGACTCGCGCTAGCCTAGCACTGGCACACTACAGTCTTAGAAAAAAGGGTTCATTTGGGGTTCTATATGAAGCATAGGGTTCTTTACTCAACTCCAAAGAACCTTTTATGCTAAAAAAGGTTCTATAATGACAAGAAAGAACCCTTTTGGCACAAATGCTCTTTATAGGCTATTATTCATTAATATATTACATTATTCTGCAACATTTTGTAGTTGTAATTAAATTATTGTTTAAACTGTTGAAGTAACTTTTTAATCTTGCTGATTTTTGGAGGAGAAAAACTGAAATGGCACTCTTCGTGTGATATTGATCAACTACATAAAATGATATAAATATATACAATTTCTAACCCCCATATCTTGAATTTTGTGATCATTCACATGCATTCATAAATAAATTTTAGGGTCTTGGTGTGTGTCAATAATATGAAATATTTAATCCAGAAAAAACAAAACAAATGATAATGAATGAACCCAAAAAGGTTCCATATAGAACCCTTTCCTGATTACAAAGAAGCCTTAAAAGGGTTCTGTATAGAACCTTTTAGGGGTTCCAAATACGTAGCACTGATAGAACCTTTTAAGGTTCTATATAGAACCTTTTCATCCAAGAGTGCTGCACCACTCCCAAAATAACACCACGCTTTTTAACACAGGCAACGGCCAGGTAAAGATAAATCAGCAGTGATTCAACAACATACCTCGCATATCTTAGTTCTGTGAAAAAAAAAGCATAAACCAACGTTACTCATGTATCAAGCAGAAACAAAGCTTGAAAGCTTGTGTCTGTTTTCATGTCTCTCCAGCACTGGAAAGCTTTTCCAATATTAACAAGGGTCCTATAGCCCGACCATAACCCATCTTCCAATTATATTTCCAATTATAGGTTGGCACACCTGACAACCTGTCGGGGCACAGACACAGTGGTTGGAAAACACTGATCTAAAAAATGTTCACAAAATGAATTGTTTAAGTGTTGATTTACATTTTCAGCAGTGTATTTTTCAGAAATCACCTGGTGCACCTTTAAACTACATTCTTACTGGTAGGATACAGAATAATCCAAATATTGAAATGTGTTCCCTTTTTATTTATTAAGGAGTTTCGGGACAAAAATATGTTTTTACAAGATATTCTGGATGGGTAGAAAAAAGTGGACATACTGTGAATCTTTATTTCACCCTTTTCTTCATTTATTGCATTAATATATTTTGCAAAAAAAAATAAATAAAATAAAATCAGGTATCTATAATAATAATAATAATACACTACCATTCAAAAGTTTGTGCTCTTATGCTTAACAATTTAACCAAAAATACACTAAAAAGTAAACGTAACAATGTGAAATATAACTACAATTTAAAATAAATTTTCTACTTATATTTTTCGAAAATGTAATTTATTCCTGTGATACAAAGCTGAATTTTCAGCATCATTACTCCAGCCTTCAGTGTCACATAAACCTTCAGAAATCATTCTAATATGATGATTTGCTGCTCAAGGAACATTTCTTATTACCTGTGTTCTTTTATGAATAGAAAGTCTAAAAGAACAACATTTGTTTGAATAAGAAATCTTTTGTAACATCTTTACTGGCACTTCAGATCAGTGATTCATATATTTTTATATTTCTTTGCTGAATAAAAGTACTGCTTTTTTAAAGAAAAAACTTTTGAATGGTAGAACATGTTTGCTTTTGTTTTTTTAAATAGGCAAAGCCGTGGAAAACTCGGTGTGACTTGCATCAGGATGCGGCAGGCGGCTGACAAGTGGCGTGAGCTTCAAAGCCTCGTCTCTCGGCCCCTGCTCTCACACTATTGTCATGATACTTTACACTGATCATCCGGGTCGCCACCCAACTAGGTCACGTAGCCGAGTCCGGCCGTGTCTCAGTGACAACAACAGACAGCAGTTTGGCCACGGAGCTTTGCAGACCCTGTTCAATACTACACCACACAACATGCAGACTGTCAACGCTAATCTATTCTGACTCTCTCAATCGGATTTAGCCCAGAAAGTGTTTCCTAAAAAATATCTGTGACTCATCAGTGATAACAGACAGAAGAAGTTCCAGTGGGATGAAGAACACTGAGCGCTTGTGTTGAAATCACACCGTAGAAGAAATGAGACAAAGACAGAGCTGTTTCAGTACTAGAGAGCTAATCTTACAAAAAGACAAAAGTCATATTTACATATTTCTCATGTAAAATAATAGCGAATTCTTGCAAAATGACTTCAACCGAATTATACTGTTTTTTAATAGAGAAACATTAACGGGTCACATTTCAACTCATAATAATGATAATAATAGCAGTAAAAATAATGATAACATGAACTAACAATGAACACCTATACAGCATTTATTAATCTTTATAATGTTAATCTCAGTTGTATCTGTGAATATTAGTTAATGCTCTGAACAAATGCTGTAAAAACACATTTCTCATTGTTAGGTCATGTTAGTTAATGCATTAACTAATGTTAACAAATGAGACCTTATTGTAAAGTGTTACCCACAGAAAGAAATATATATATTTTTTTTTTGCTGTAAGATCTAATATGAAAATAAATAAATAAATAAATAAATAAGAATTTGTATACAGGGTAATTGCAGTCTAAGCAAGTAAAATAGAAATACTTCAGCATATTTCACAATAAAGAAAAAAAATTTTTTGTCACTTTACATGTCAGTCAAATTGCTCCTTCTTGTCTAAGTCGGTGTAATATGTTGTGTTGCCACAGTTACTTTGAAAAAGTAACTTAGTTACTTTACAGATTACTAGATTTTAAAAGCAACTTAGTTACGTCACAAGTTACATTCAGAAGCCTCCGAAAACACCCCTTTTTAACAGTAGTCAACAATGTATCTCCTGACATTAAGTTAACTTAAAAGTTAACTTTCAGTGCCGCTTTCAGAGCGGTCGCGTCCATAAAGGGGAACTGTCACGTAACATTATTTTTCCCTCATAAATGCGTACACGAAAAATAAGACAAAAATTAATATTTTATGTTCTGTGGAGAGCCACCCCTTCTTCATCCAGAGGGAAGTATTACTTTTTGTACTTTTGTGACCTAAAAGTGAACGTTTTTTTGTGTCACATCCGTAACGAATATGTTTTTCCCTTAAATATAAAACACATATGTAGACTGATATTTTTCTTATGTCTAAAGGGGGTATGGATAAACAACGTTTTTTAATATACTGGTATTAAACGCATTTTCTGAGAATTTACATTTCACGTTTTTTACCTCAAATGACACGTCCATGCCGGAATTGTCCAATTTTAAAGAATTTATCCTCAACTAGTTTTAGTGGTGTAGGTCTACGTATTTTATAATGTTAACATAAAATAATACTAATAGTGATTTAAAGATGTGGTAGCATTGGATATGGACGGGAAAGAGTTGGAAGGGGTGTGCCGTGATTCTGCCTTCCCACACACATTTCTGTTTCATATCGCATGTCAGCCATCATTTCTACTAAAGAACATGACAAAAAAAGTAACACAGTAACTTCAATGAGTAACTTTAATCTGATAACTGGTTTGGAAATAGCAACGCTTTAAATTACTCATTACTGAAAAAAGTGTTCAGATTAGAGTAACACGTGACCGGCATCACTGGAAATATGGACCAGATTTTATATACAATAATGGACACAAGCTATGCAGGACTAAAGCTTGAGTCCACATGTCCGACTCACCTCTCTTGGGGAACGGCAAACCAGTACTCATGCTTGCGGTCGCGCTGTGCGTACTGCTGCATTGAGGCGCTGGCGTTGGACACAAACGTCTTCTTCATGGCCTTGCCCACTCGCAGACACAGAAACTTGTGAGACTTCTGCCTCTCCTTGGACAACATGGGGCCTGAAACAGAGAAACAAAAGCTCATCTTAAAAGCACAGCTAAAACATCTACTGTAATATAAAGAAATACCTGCAACTGAGATGTTGCTTGCAAAAGCAACTGATACAAGACTTAGTTTAAACGGCAGACTATAAAACCCACAGTAATACATCAATCATCAAGGACATGAAGCACAGTTTTCAATAGTGACTGAAATAAACACAGTGCCACAAATGAACTAAACCCTGCTGGGAGATCAGATCCAATGCTGAATCAAATCTTTTGTTAATGACTGATTAGAAGGTCAACGCAGCGGGAGATGTAGAAAGGAACACCTTACACCAGTGCTGTAAGAGCCAAAGCCATTTACACAGCCAATGCAACATTAATCTACTTACACTGCAGCACACAGTGGGAGGGCAATCATTTTCAATGGGCTCATTTGGTGTGTAATACAGCTGACTTTTTAAAGTCGGACCTGAGCAATAACCCCTTGTGATTTGTCAGAATGGTTCGATGATTCACAAAGGGACATTCGCTGGGACAGGAGTCAAAAAGTTCAATCCCACGCCATTAGGCTGATTAGTATTGCTGTTGAAAAAGCATAATATTGTTTAAAAAGTATTTTTTAGTCTTTTTAGGAAGTTTAAGAGGTCATAATAATTTTGAAGTTCCAGCAGACAGATCCAGAGTGACTGGGTAGTTTTCCAATAGTTTTAAACTTCAACAAAAGACCCGCCTACAAGGAAGTTAACGCTTGTCAATGGAGCGAGGCCAGACTCTCTGTGAAATGAGTGTGGGACCAGGCTAATAAAAAAGTACCCCATGTGGAAAAAGGAATACTCTGCTGGATCTTTAATGCTGTGGGCCAAATTTTCTGCCAGAGGTCCTGGACATCTTGTTCAGATACATGATTCGAAATCCATGATGCCTCTGCTAGAAATCTTATTATGGGCCATGTTTGGATCTTCTAACAGGACAGTGATCCGAAAACAATCAAAATCAACACAAAATGGGTCACTGAGCACAAAACCACCTGCAATGGCCATCCCAGTCCCTGACCTGAACTAGGGTTGGGTATCGTTTGAATTTGAACGATTCTGATTCCGATTCCTTGTTTCGATTCCGGTTCCCAACGATTC
>JAOTRC010000034.1:15187678-15205149 GCA_027497675.1 Cyprinella lutrensis
TATGGAGCCTTGTTATGTTACTGCGTTAGTGTGGGGCTATTTTGAGCCTTGTTAGTGGTATAAACTAGCGATTTCTTACTTAGTCAATGCCCCTATAGCTAGCATTATACGCTAAACAGTTTTTAGAGATAAAACTCTTTACATTCGATTATCATAAAAACAAATCTTAGAGAACGATTGACTAGGTACCGATGTTTTATTAGACCAAAGGTTCATTGTTCGCCGGAGTTCTCCTTTAATTTTGTCAAGTCAGCACTACTGCACCGGTCTGAAAGTTGTTTATTGGCTGATCAGATATAAAAAACTTAATAATTTTAAAATGCCCAGTCAATGTCGACGTTAAAGATGCATTTGTGACCCTTTTTTATTTCATAATTTTAACTTTATTGTTCTGATTAAAAGTGCTTTTCAAGTTTGTTCAATGCTAAGGTAGTAATCTGTCAAAATGCTCACCAAAGAATGACTAAAAAGAAAACACTAAGAAAAAAATGAAAGGTTTAATTTTCAATTTAAAATTACTTGAGACTTTAAAAGAGGAACACAATATGAAGCAATGTTGTGTGCAGACTTGTCTCATTGCCTGGGTGAAAATGCAGCAATGTCACCTCCGCTTTGGGTTAACACTGATTCAGCAATAAAAGACACTGGAGAATACTGTGCTCTAGCCTCCTCCTCCTCTGTGCATGCACAAACACACATCTCACCTCTAGTTCCTCTTGTGGAGCGTGAGTGAGCGAAGCCATAGTGTTTACTACTATCAGAGACGCGAGAGAGGGTGGGGCGGGGGCACAACAAGAGAGTTGATGAACCTTTGTTGTGCTGCTGTCACACATTTTGGAGGGTGGGAGAGAAGCACAGAGAACTGGAGTGTAACAACGTGTCAGGAGGTAAGACATTTGAAGAGGCTGTGTGAAAGACAGAGAAAAATCTTTGAAAGTATGTGTAGTTTGGACATTTTAAGACATTACAAACCCAAAGAAACATTAAAAAGTATCTATAATACAATTAGGTTGAATGAACTAACAGTGAATGCTATTTTGAAAGTATTTTTGAGCGTTATTGTCATTTTCTACATAGGCCTATACATTTATAAAATAACATTGAAAGAAATTGAATTAACAATAGGACATTTGTGAATTTACGATAACAGTAATAGTTTCTGTAAACAATAGCTGCTCATTGTATATGATACCTAATGAATTAACTAATGTAAATTGAACTTTATTGTAAAGTGTTATCCCATTACGATTTAATATACACCCATATGAAATTAATTCAGATCTATTCAGCATGCTTGTTATAGACATAATTTGTTTTGCTAGATTTTGCTGTTTAGTTTCCAGCTCTGCACATTATTTCTAGCAAGATTTGATTCTCATCAGCGGTGAACTAGAACAAAGCTTGTAATCACCACCCTGGTATTTTGCATAAACAAGAATTGTGTGATTGTGCACGTACTGAAGCATAAGTCTTTTATTCTTGCTTACTTTTTGCCGAGATTACTGTGCATTTGTGAGGTAAATTAGTCCGCTTAAAGACTCCACATCATGCATCCTTTGTAATCCTTGTGTTAATTCTATAGCTCAGGCTTTGTCATCTCTCTGTGTATTGAGATAAAGACGGGTCTTTTGTCATCACGGGGATCTGCATCAGAACTCCAGTGATGCAGCCTATGACATGCCTCAGTCATACACGTCCCTCTTATCCCCAGTAATTGCACCACGAGTGTTCAGTAAGACCAGGATTTATGCGTGGGTTTCTGACATTGTATTTAAAAAATGTACATCATCATTTCCTTTTGTACTAATATGTCCTGACAATGTCAATGGAACGCCTTTTTAGGATTATAAAATGCTTAATTTCTATTCTGACAATGTGATTGGTCATTTCTAATGGTGCAAATACAATACAATGCAGTACAAAACGGCTATATTCAATAAATGAAAATCTGGTGTGTGTTCTGGAATTTGATATTTAAATGTCTTGACCCATTTTAAGATTAAGAGCTTTATTCCTTTAAGAACACAGTAAATTGCTGTTACTGTTGGTTGTAATGTCACAATGAAATGTGTGCAGTAAACCATATCAGAGCTCTCGAGTATAATAGCTAATTTATCACTCAGACCTATTGGTTATTAGTCTCTGAGGTTGATTCTCTAACCTTTTAAGGGATATAACCTGCAATCCAGGGGTCTCTTTTCTATTACTGAGGACTCAGGACTGTTTTGTTTTTTTCTATTACTGAATATACTTTTTTTTTTTTAAATGTATGAAAGACTTAATTAGCCTTCTTTTGAACTTTACATCGTCATGTAGTGATGACCATTTTAAATTCTATTTTTTTTTTTTTAGAAAGTACTATAGATGTTTGTTATCAGCCATAACATATTTGCATTAAATAATTGAAATGATGCTGGCTATTTTTATTTATTTATTTATTGCCAGCCTCATTTCAAATATATATATTAATGTTATAAAATTGTTGAGATGATCTCCTGTTTTTAGTCAGTCCTTATACTGTCAAAACAGTGTGAACAACAGGCACTTCTGTGGAATAAGGGATTCCAGAAACCCAGAGGTTTGTTGACACGTCTTCCACTGTATTTGGTTTAGTGACGCTTGAGTGTGTTTCCCCAGTATACACTTGAGAATAAAGCAGTCATCTAGGAGGCCTCACCAACTGCAGCATGTGTTTGTGCCTGGCTGTGCCTAATTGTCCATGACTTTCCTGTATTTTGCTTTCATATAAGGCTTGTTTGTATATCCTTTGGAAAGTTTGAAAGATAAGCGAACTATTCTTTCTGCTTTCTTAAAATTACCAGTTATGATCTTGATTGTGCAATGCAAAGCTATAAGGAAATGTAAACCTCCCCAAGCATTCATGTAAAAATCAGTCTGTAATTGTACCTGCATGGTGGAGCCAGAGCCTTTTCAACCTGATGCTTATCAGTTAGCAGTGAGACTGTAACTCATGCCCTTGACGAGGCCACAGATATACTGTTTGTGTTCCTACCCCCTGCTGCATGTGTCAAAAGGGGACAATCACAGTGTCTGTCTGTCTATAGCCCCTTTACACCTGGGATAAACATGCTTTCCATGTCCAGATAACATCTGAATGTTCTTTAGCTGGATTGTATTTATCTCCACCTTAGTGCGGATCTTTTGGGCAGGTGTTAATGCAGCAATCACACTTGGGTGCGTATCAAACAACTGTACCGAGACCCAGCTGAAGAGGTGTTCTCGGTCCAGTTTCAAACGAACACTGGATCGGTTTGAATTTCTGTCCAATGAATGGATGACCTTAGCACACATGTGGTTTTGTTTACAAATTTTGGTTCACTTGCAAAAAGGGCAGTGTGAAAGCGAACCACACCAAACAAACAAACTAACATTGTATTTGGTCCGGACTAAAGCAAGTGGACTTCCCTTGTATGAATAGAGAATATTGCTGTCCCGATAAAGCTGATTCCTGCTCTAGCTTTATAACATGTTTGTGTGTTTCTTGACCTTGGTCTTGACACAGTAATCCTCTAGACAGTGCTGGCAGATACAGAGAGAGAGAGAGAGAGAGCATGCATTTGAATTTGCTGCAATATTAATATGAATGTAGTATATAATTTAACAGCGGGAATGATGGCTACAGTACATTTGTATAGTGTTTACATGTGTCTCGACAGTAAAACAAAGCCGCAATAAGCTCATGGAGCGAACCTGTCAATTATCTTGATGGATGACACAGAGGCAACATTGACCGTAAGAGGACAGTTACTCGCATGTGACTTTCGTGAACACATTTTGAAAGGTTGCCTTGTGAAAGCGAACCAAACCAAGAAGAAAATGCCACATTGTAACAAATTAAGTCACGGTTTCAGAACAAAACAAATAACCTGTAGGTGTGAAAACATTATACTAAGTGTAAAGCGGGGCCTATCAGTCTTTGTCAGGTAAAAAAAATAATAGAAATACCATTTCTGGATGGCGCGGTGTAGTGCAAAAACAGCGTATCAAAACAAAAAGCAGGGTTTGTTTCTCTGTGATGCAAGCCAGAAAACGGTTTCATGTGAGCTCAGTGGCACTGTATTTTTTGTTTGTGTGTGGAGTTAAGAACCCAGCTATGCGCCCCACTAGTCACTGTCTTCAGGCTCTTCTGAGCTTCCTTTTTAAGTGAGAGATAGAGAGAAGAGGATCAGAGGTCTGTGGAAACACTCTGAATATAACACATTGCTAATGATAATCCCTCAGCCTGAGGATTCCCCCAAATATTTATCCCCATTATGCATGCAAAAGAGAAAAAGAGAGGGGGAAAGGAAGAGGGAGGGAGGAAGGATAGGATATGTGAGTTAGACATTCAGTGTGCTAATGAGATTTAGACCACTCAGTTGCAGTTATCAGATAAGTTTCAATGTATAAAGGCAATGTTAAACATTCAATAGTTAAAGTTTTCAGGGAATGTCAATGAATCAAATTAGTTCTCCAAATCCCTGTTTTTTTTATATTTCACATATTAACCTGTTTCTGTTTCCCTTTAAAAAAAATCACACCGGAAGTAGTGGGTCATCCTGGTACTTTTCGCCAACTGTTTTATGCACTGTATAGTACTACTCCGCTCACACACTGTACTGTTTTTTGCCTATATATAGTATGAATGTAAGTTGGCATATTCTGATGCAAGGAGTTACTTTTTTCACCACAATGTAACCTACGGCAAGAGTCACAAATTCTCCACCACAGACTGGTGTCACGCGATCAGTGGCTGGAATGAAGCGCATGATGACGAAAGGAATAGGGAACTATAACAGTCTTTAATGAATCTACAAAGAATACTCGAGATAAATGTGAATACAACCACCTTAAATACTGGCGATACTGGACAAAGGAACCAAATGATACTCTGAAAATCATGGGGGGCGTAATCAAGGTGAACAGAAACAAGTGTGTGATGGAAACTACGTAAAATAACAGCCTGGGAAACTAACTAGGAACTCAAACAGGCAAAACAGGAACAGAACACAGTGAAAACAAAACCAAAACAGAACATACTTACACAACTAGACAGTCTGTCTGGAACCTGTAAACATGTATGAGTGGAGTAAACTAAACTCCCAGTGCTGGAGGGCTGTACATCAGCACTCAGCCAATCAAATTCAAATACTGGAATTAACAAAAGTTTGGGGTAAGTAATTTTTTCTTAAAGAAATTATACTTTTATTCAGCATTAGCCTACATTGATCAGCATACAGTGAAAACTTTACTTTCTATGTATCAAAGAATCATGAAAAAATGTTAATCTCAGTTTCCACAAAAATATTTAGCAGCACAACTGCTTTCAGCATTCATTATATGAAGAAATGTTTCTTGGCACGAGCATATTAGAATGATTTCTGAAGGATCTTGTGACGCTGAAGACTGGAGTAATGATTCAGCTTTGCTTTTTAAAAATATAGTATTATTTTAGAATACAGTTAATTTAAATTTTGATAATATTTCACAATATTATACGTTTTAGTCAAATAAATGTAGCTTTGGTGAGCATAAGACTTCTTTCAAAACTTTTTTTTTTACCTATACAAGACTTTTGAGCAATAGTTTAATTTAAGACATCATTACATCGTTACATTACATATAGCAATCCTCATTCTTTGTTTTTGAAATAAATGTATACTACACACATTTGCAAGTGTACTTGTAACAGCAGGAGCCTCCACTGATTTAATCATAGGTTTCAGGTTTCTCTGCTCAGACACGATTGATTTGCTGATCTACAGATTGTGGGACTGTTGTTTAGTTGTTATGTTCAGTGACAGGTGAAGCAACGGAAGGAGCAGATGGCTCATGCCAATGTCCCATTCTTATTGCTCAGCGTGAAAATCTGTCATTAGATCATCTCCGGTCCATAAAGCCCTCTGTATCTTATTTCTTTTTAGTCATGTTGTCATACGACCACATTGAAAGTCTTGTATTCAAAATTTGAACGTAGAAAAACTTAAACACATTTATAAAATGAATATATGTGAAATAATAATTTAATTTAAATCAATTTACTTCATAAAAAATCTATTCAACAGTCACTCTAATTGTTGTGAGAACTTTTTTGTTCTCAAAAACTTCTCAAGACTTGTGAATCCTACTGTATTTGAACGGCAGATCTTTTTCTATCCATCTTGCTGCACGTGAAGTTTTTATTTAGCTTGACCTTTTCTCTTTGATGATCTAAAAGGCCTCATTCTGTTTCTTGAGTATTTTGTGTCAGAAAGCACAGGTAAGAGAGGAAACTCAAGCCTCTCTGTGGGAGCTGCTTCTCGCTGCTAAATGAGATGGCCAGCTGAAATAGCGAAACTTCATTACTTTAGTGCTCTGTACTCAAAACTATTAGAGCGGTCAGTGTTCAGTGGCTTTTCTATTAGACTTCAGATTAATTCTACTTAAATTGCCTTGGTCATCTCACCGTGTACACAGGCCAGGCTTCTCCGCAGGAGTTATGGAGAGGGAGATGTTTTCACCAACCAATTAATCACATCTCTAGAGTACAAGGTTTGGAAATAAACAACCCCCAAAGCCCTCAATCTGGAGACTAATTCTTTCCTCAACAGATGGCAGGAGCTCGTAAACACATTTTGAGGGAAGCTTTGAGCAAACCTTTGCATTGAGGAAAGGAAAGCTGCTAAACTTTGAAATAGATAGCATAGTACAGATGCGACGGCTGGGAGTATAGCTAAGAATGTGTTTTTCTTCACCCTTTCGCTCATTGACTGATGGAAAAAAATCATTTTAGAAAGGGAGCATTTTTGGCAACAAAAATCTTTGGGTTTGCAGTAAATCAATTCAGAAGTGATTTTTTGCTCATTTTAAAGGTCCTGCTGTTTTAATTTGATAAGTAATAAATAAATTGTGCCATAGTGGTCCCCTAATACTGTATCTGAAGTCTCTTTCCTGAAATTAATGGCTGGTTTCCACTGAGCGGTAAGGTACAGGTACGGTACAGAGTCGGTAAACCATGAGTAACCACCAACAGTACCCTCACTTGATAGGTGTGGTGTTTGCCCCAGAAAGAAGCAAATTCATTTTGAATTTATTCCACAACAATCTTCTCCATAATTTTACTTAACGCTGGCAACAGACTAATCGTTCTATAGATGGGTCCACAGAAAGTTGAAGATGTATTTTTTGGTAAATGGTACAATTTTTCTCTTTTTTTCCAAGCCTGAGAATAAACCCCTTTATTTAGGCTCAAATTTAAAATATGAGAATTAGGGACAGCAATTAAACTAGCAACAAATTTAAATAACTTAGAATCAATATTGTCCATACCAGATTGTTTTTCCTTACATTCCAATAGTAGTAATTTTACCTTTAGCACTGTAACATTACCAAACTGAAAATTGGAGAATGCTGCAGAATTCTGTTCCTTATTAAGACCTCTGCTTTTATATTTCCAGTTTGTTCCATATCACCCCTTAATTTATTGATTGTATCTCGAAAACAATTATTTAAATGATTGGCCATTTCCATTGGCTTTGTAATAAAATAACCCTCTGATTCAATTATGCTGGGATGGATTTAGCTTTCCTTCCCAACATATTAACATTCCAAAGTTTCTTATTGTCAATTTCCAATCTATATTAACGTCTCCCATAATATATACTTAATTTAGACTATCACACACATTGCCTATCATAGCGCACACATTCTCTAAATATGCTGAATTAGCATTGTGTGGACGGTAACAACAGCAAACTAATATGGGCCTTAAATGTGGAATATGAACTTAAGCCATAAAGCTTCAATCTCAGATGTCATTAAATCCACTCTCAGTTTAACTGGTATATGCTCCTGTATGTATATTAGCAACACCGCCACCCCATACATTTCTGTCTTTCCTATATGCTGTACCCTTGGATATGCAATAACATATGTGGGAATGTTGAATCTAAATGAGTCTCAGTAATTCCTAATATGTGTAAATGACTCTAATAGAATGTTTGATATGTCAACTACTTTATTTCTGAGGCTACGAATATTTAAATGTCCCAACTTTAATCCCTTTCCTAGGCAATTTTGCGAACAGAACCATTGTCATTTATCCATGTTGTATATTATTTCAGCCATTAAATAATCATGATCTCCACATTCATAGAAACCAAGTCTTAATATATAAACTTCTAAATGTTGAAACTTCATCCACACACATTCATTCCACCCATTCACACCCCCAATGTCTGTGTCCATTATCAATTGAGTACAGTAATTTCCCTCTCATAGTCCTGCTGAGAAGTTTATTTTAGTCCATCTTATAAATAGATTCAGTGCACTCCTTCTCGTACTATATATCGTGAAAAAGTACAAAACGGCACTGCTTACTGTAGAACACTCACCCAGTGATCAGCGTCTATGAATTCATCACGTGGCCAACAATGTATAACCAAAACAGTTCTTGTCGTCACAAGGAACTAACATTGATTCTGTAAGCGACTGAGCCAATATCGTTTTCCAATACAGTCTAGTCAGCATTCTCCTGATCGTACGTCTTGAGGAACAGCCCCGCCTTCGCTGCATCCTCAAAGAAACTGGGCAAATGGCCTCTGGATATTTTTATAGTTGCTGGGTAGAGTAGAAAAGCCTGCAAACCATCATGCCGAGCCTTTTCCATGACAGGACAACACAACCTATGCTGGACCCGTCCGTGTTGTCAGGCTTACATGTATATTTTGTGACAGTACTTACTGAACATCCAAAACAATTCTGATTTTAGATTTCTAAATGCTGTTTAAATATTGTTAATTGTTAGTTCATCATACCCAATGCATTTATTATTTATTTCTTTTTGTAAAGTAGAACCAATCACTCAGTCATACTTTTATGCTGGCTTTGTAGAGTCATGAAGTGATGTGTTAGTATTGGTGTGAATATATTCTTATCCAGATAACTAATAATTAATGAGTTTATTTGCTCCTTGATGAGCTTGTCAATTTAACGGTCTACTGTATGATAATGAATGGTAGATATCAGCGTTGTCTAATTAAACCTGCTCGCTCAGGTTCTAGACCTCATTTGAAAAACATGACAAATGTTGGCAATATGTAAACCAAGCCGTGGCTAAAACTATTCTAATATGGTGATTAGAAATGAACCATTAAAACAGATTGCATTTCCCATCTGCATGGATTGGCCTGATTTGGCAGACAGCTGGATGCAGAGAGAGAGAACACAACTCTAGATATACTTTTATCATGGAGCAATGCTCCCATTGCAGGGATAATTTTCTCATCTTTAGATGATAGTTTTGGCAAAAGCTTAATTTTGTTTCTATATGTTTTGTACTGCCTAGTGACGTTCATGAAAGTGAGTGAATGCAATACAATTAAGTTGCAACTTTGTTGCAATTTGATTTGTGAAAGGGAAGATTGCTTAATACATTTGAATTGAAAATTAGACTATAACTTGACATATAGAAATCCCGATCCTGACTGACACCAGTGTTATTTAGTATCTTTTATACTATAATACTTTACATACTACTGTATACCACTGTAAATTCTGTGTTTCGCAACATTTGCTTCTTCAGTTGTTGTGGTGTTGTTAATTCACATTGCTTCTATATTGTGCCGAGTAATCAGAATGCAAATGATGCATTGTAAAAAAAAAAATGTTTTGGTCTTGGCACAAAATGACCTGCTAACATCATTTCACTAATCATATCATAATCTTGGAAAGTGTGAACTAGTATTAGTCAAGAAAAATCTCTCTATCATTCTGATTGGATTATAAGAGTAGGCTGATTGACTTTAAAAGGAGAGACATGCTTCCAATCATTGTGTTCTTGTGTTAGCATTGGTTACCACATGGTATTATGTGTTTAGTCTATTGGTAGTGCGCTTTTGAATCTATAAGTTTGCAGGCGTGTTGTCGTTCTTTACCAATTGACCTCAACAAATTATGGCCTTAAAGGGATAGTTCACCCAAAAATGAAAATTCTGTCAGTATTTACTCACCCTGTGCGTTAAATGTGTTTATTTGTTCTGCTGAACACAAAGAAAGATTTTCGGAAGAATGTTTTAATTAAACAGATCTCAATCCCCATTGACTACCATAGTATGTATTTTTTCCTATGGAAGTCAATGGGGCAATCGAGTGAAGTCGCAGCTTTGTGATAAACTCCAAACTCTAATAAGGCAATAATGGATCATCATTAGTCAGAATATGGCCCATAAGCTGATATCCAGTTATGTGAAGAAGACGGGTCAACACTAAATATTGACTCTTTGAATATATTGAATTTTTTTTTTTTTTCAAATTAAAATCCATTAAACTTATGAAATGCTTATCGTTACTTTGCAGTAATCCTCTGAAACGTGAAAAAATTATTACAAATCCCGAAGCAGCGAACTTTGTTTATGTCAATGCCAGAACTTTTTGGCTACATCTTGTATTACTATTATTAATATTTAATAAATTGGTGAAAAACTGAAATTATAAAATATTCATAAAGAATCAAACTCAAAATATGAATAATACTTTTTTAAAATACTTTTTAGTAATATTGTTTATAAATATAGAGTTTGATTCTTTAAAACTTTTGATTCATTTACATTTTTAAGTTATAGTAACTGTTGTGGGATTTTGAATTTTATATATATTTATATATATATATTATTGTTATTTATTTCAGTTTCTGAAAGTTACTGTATTTTAACAACAACAACAACAAAATGTAGCATATAGCGAGTAACATTTTCCTGCACATCCATTCATATTTCATATTTTCATTTTACAGATTTCCCAGCATTTAAATCCGTTGCTCGATGTTTCTGCTTAGCCTTATTTCAGTGGAGCTGTTTTTAGTGTCTAGTGCTTGTATCTCCTAATATGGCTAGCATCATGTTTGTCTTTTGGCATAATGACCTTTCGCCACACATAGTGTTACACAGGGAGCTGTCATCTCACCATTATATTGGTATCCAGTGAGGTCTAGAGAAGAGACAGAGGACATTAGATAAAATCTAGACAGTGTGTCCATGGTCGGACAGACTATATGTTATATATGAGTTTAGGCTTAATTATTGACAAAGCAATGCTGTTTTATGCCAAGATACAGCATGTCTTACAGCCAAAGCTCGTGCTATGTACTGTTAAACTAGTCAATAAAACAGCCCAGCCCTGTTCATTTATTACATGTGAGATAAAGTAATACAGCGTCATCAAAAGGGTTAAGTTTGAAATGTAAAATGTAAATGCGATGTTAGTGTTGCATTTATGGGTTTGCAGTAGCACATACAAATCTTTGTAATCCTCAAAGTACTCATAATTCTGTAATTCATATTTCATGTAAAGAGGCCTGACTGCATATTAACTACCATCCATCCAAAGAGCCACAACTGTAAGTGAAATTTAGATTAAAATGCCTTAAAATTATCCAGATTATGTTTAGCCATTTTTAATGGACATGGTCAGTAATCTCTCAATGTTCTTTACCCAGATGTCATTCCAAGACTATGTGACTTAAATTGAAATGAGAGTATTTTTTTGTATTATTATCATATCTAGTAAACTGCAGTCATGTCATTCATGGGAGGGAATCATCAACAATTCAATCACAAATTGCAACATTTTGAGACACAAAATCATTGTTTCATTGTTGAAGATATGAATTGGGTTTAATGTCAAAATAAAGATGTTAACAGCGTAAAAAGCCAACAAACAGTGTCAGAATCCCACCCGATGCTCAGACTTTGAATGGTAATTTCCTTTGTTCCTTTAATTTCCCATCTGAACTTACATATTACCCATTTACTTTAATAGCGTTTCCGGACTTGCCGGAAGGATTCATCCCTTTTATTGTATGTTGTGTTTGCGGTTTGTTTTGTTGCTTTTATATTCTTCATTGCCACGAACACCACTTTTATCTACAGTATTTACAGCCTTTTCTGTTGGATTCATGTTGTGCTTTTGCATAGTAGCATTTATACAGAATGCCATCTGGACTGAATTCCCAGAACTTCTTTTGAGTGGGTATTATTTGATTATTAGCAACATGGTTATGTCTTCTCCCTGGTTTTGCTGCTAAGAAAACCATTAAAAATGCCATTTTTTTTTATCTGAGTCAAAGCCATTTCTCTGTGCACAGAGCTTGTAAACTCTCTCTCTTTGCGCATCACAGTCAGTCCAAGTCAGGTTGTTTTCCAGCTCCTCTCTATTCAGCTTCCAGTGCTCTTAATTGGATTTGCCAAGATGAAGGGTGACACAATTACACAGGCAATGGTAAATTTCACAACATTTGCTCAAAGAAGCACACCATTTTTTTCCCAATTACAAGATCTTGTTTAATGTGGTCTAGTTTTTTGCATCCACATTATTTTCCATGAAGAAAATAGTGGACTGTTTGGATTTATCCATTTAAATGGATTTTTCATGAACATTCATTGTTCATACACCTCAAAACCTTCAGAGTTTTTTTCAAGTTAATGCATTAGGTATAATAAACTAACTAGGAATAATACTCTTAAAGAATCCTGAAGACATTTTTATGGTTTCCACAAAAATATCAAGCAATATTTTTCAGCACCAAATTACTAATTATGAACAATACCAAAATAAACATTAATGATTAAATGATGTACAATGAAATGCTTGTCTATTATTAATGTGTTATCTAACGCATTTAACTAATATTAGCAAATGTAACATTTTACTGTATGGTAATGTGTTACTGATTCAGCTGTTCTTGAGTGATAGCTGTCCAAACACAGGTCTGTCTTCTTCACCCACACTGTCAAGCTTTGAGACATCTAAATCCTTTGTGGCTTTGTGAGAGTAAGTCTCCTCATTAAAACGTCCTTTTGTATCCGATAGAGCAGCCAAGAAGCCAAATTACCAGGATGACGAATGTGCAGAAGACCCCATGATTGTTGCATCTTCTACTTTTAACTTTTTCATTGTTTCTTTAAATGCCAGACCACAGAGAACACGGTAATTTCTTACGTCTCAGTAATTTATGTAAAGAAGGGACATTCAGCAGCTTGAATGAATTTTAATGGGGTAGGAAGAGCCGTGTTTGTTTGTGTGTGTGTGTAGGAACTGTCCTCCTTGTTGGGCTGTTTTTAGAGGCACACAGTTTGAGTTGGGAGAGGTCCAGACTCTCTCCTAATTTCGACCATTCATCATTTATGAATGATGATTACCATCAGCTAAATTTAGTGCTTGTGTGTGTTTTCTCTCTAATGCATCCTCACTGTTTCTCGAGCTTTTTTCAGTTGGGAGATCCCTAGATGGATCTTATCCCCACAGCTTGCATGCTTCAACTCCTGTGAGATGGTTATGCAGGTCCGCAAGTTTTATTTGGATAGGGGTAATGGGAAAACACCAGAAGCTCCTCCTCTTATGCCCCACCCGCACTGGCTGCCCTATTCCTAGACAGGCGGTGACCTGTACAAAGGGACAAACTGGAGGTTTTAGCAACGTCTTATGCAGTGCAGGGAGGACCCTGGATGTCCCATGTCATGAACAATGGGTTCTTCTTCATCTGGGTCTCCTCCCTATAGAAGGGATCATGCCTCCATCCAGCAGTCCATGTGAGTAAATGAAAGGGGCGCTTCTACCTCTCTCCCTCTGCTAATCCTAAATTCACTAGCTGAGGCTATCCCCCCAGCACATAGAGGTCGGCTCAGAATTTGGAAGGGAAGATTTTTTCTTAAATATGTCTCTGACTCGTCTTTTTAGAGTCTGTGGAAGGACAATGTTTCGTATGTCTTCTCTCGATGACAACAGTGATATAGAGAGAGAGTGACTGCGGCTATAGTAGCTTCACTGAGATAATCTGGTTTATTCAATTAAAGTGACCCAGATTACAGTTTGACACACTAAAACCTGACACTCTCTTGTAAGTTGCTTTGGATAAGTGTCTGCTAAATGCAAATATAAATGTAAATGAAAATATGTATTGAGCTTTCCAGAGATGCTGTATATAAATGTTGCAGGATAGAATAGTTTAAGATTTGACTATGCGAACGTCAACTGTTTCTTGATAGGAGTAGCCCTGTTCAACTGATTGAAAGTGTCAGAGGGCTTTGGTGAGTTTCTAGATGAAATAATGTGGTTATATAGAACAAAATTATGTGGACTTTGTGTGTCCTTTCTGCTTATTTGGCTTTTAGTTGTAAATTAAACTATATCTCAAGCTTGATTGATTCCCGAGTGTGAAATCCAATTTTACCCCTGACCTCAACTAAGACTTTCATTTAATTTACCATGGTTCATTTCAGCTTTAATTTCATTAATGTACCTGGCACTGAGCATGTAAGGAACATTTGAGAAAGACTTTATGTCACATGACATGTCTATCAAACAAATCCACAGCATAAAACATAATAAAAGCTTTATAATAAATAATATAAGCAGTTTCTAATGTTTTTATTGATACTTGTGAAATGTTTAATGTTTTTTAAATGTATTTTATAATTTAAAAATTATGGTTATATATTTTATTATATAATTTGATTTTAAAATGTAATTTATTCCTGTGAAAGCAAAGCTGAATTTGCAGCAGTGTCACATGAACAGAAATCATTTTAATATGCTGACTTACATTTCCTATAAGTGGAAAACAGTTGAATATGGATTATTTCGTTTTTTAAATGATGAAAATGTCTTTAAAATATTTTGAATTGAAATATTCAGCTTAAATATTAAACAAAGCTGAAACCCATAAAAATGCAAGCCCTAAAAATACTATTTTTTTTTAAATAAATAAATAAATAAATGTGCGGCTGTCAGTTGCTGCGCCGGTGTGGATATTGTCATTCGGAATCACAGATTTAAAGATATTTCACTGGAAACAAGTCTTATCATCAAGGAGTAGTTCACTTTTGAAAAAAAGCTTTTGCTGAAAATTTACTTACCCCCATGTCATCCAAGATGTGCATGTCTTTCTTTCTTCAGTCGAAAAGAAATTAAGGTTTTTGATGAAAACATTCCAGGATTATTTTCATAATGGACTTCATTGGGTGCCAAACGGTTCAAGTCCAAATGAGAGTTTCAGTGCAGCTTCAAAGGGCTTTAAATGACACCGGGCTATAAATAAGGCGATGAACTAATCTTTTTTCGAGATTTAGTTCATTCAACAAACGAAATGAATGAAATTACTCAAAAAAAGATTTGTTCATTTTGATGAAAAGTTATCAGCAAAAGTTTTTTTGTGAACTTCTTTGTCAAAAGTGAACTACTTTAAAAGTCAAGTACACTTTGCAGCTTATTCAAGTCAAAAACCAGACACTTAGGCAGAGACCATCTGATTAGGTAAGGTGATCTACATAATTAGTTTTTTAACTTGACTATTAGGTCCAGGTAAATCTAAAATTGAATGAATCCCTAAGTGCATAACAACCTGGGTTACTTGACTGTAACCCTGTTCCCTGAAAAAGCTGAACAAGAAGGGCTGCGCTACTTAACGCATTGGGAACGTTTTTAATTGTGCCCAGCTGTGAATATTGTGTATAACTCGTGAATAGAATTGACCCAGAGGTATTATAGCCTCGGTCGGTGACGTCACCAGCGCGCACCCACGACATGAGGCTATAAATAGATGAGCAACAGCTGCATCGTCAGGATATTTTGTCTGAAGAGGAGTCCTGGGACATCTTCTGCATGACAATGCAGCGCAGCATCTCATTTCCACTTTTTCAGGGAACAGGGTTACAGTCAAGTAACCCAGGTCTTTCCCTTTCAAAAGCTACAATCGATTCTGCACTGGTTGGCACTAGAACACCCACGCCAGCATGTTGTATGAGTATTGTATGAGGCTGTCTGAGGCTTTCTTGTGAGCACACCATGTTGTATAAGTGTGCTCACAAGAAAGCCTCAGACATTAACTTGTGATGTTGACAAAAGGATGTAAGTGCCTAGTGGATGTAAATTTGTGACAAGTGCGTGAACATCCAAACTATAAAATCTGTGTGCGGAGAGGACCAGCCTGCAGCATCACAAAACAAGTTGTAAGGGGGCACCCCTTGCCAGAGCATTTTAAGAGGCGACCCCCCCACCCCCCACCCGGTGGAGTGAGCCCTTAGACCTGTTGGCGAATCTTGTCCGTGTGCCTCATAGGCAAAAGCAATAGCATCCTTGACCCAATGTGACATGGTCTGCTTGGTGGCCACACCCCTGTCACTGCCCCCATAACAGATGAACAATTGCTCTGACTTATGCCACTGGCAGGTGCAGTGGACGTATGCCTGAAGAGCACAGACTGGACACAGTCTGTGAGATCTCCCCTGTTAGATCTCCCCTTGGCACTTACAGGCGGCCTGAGTTGTCTGGCCCTACGAATGAAGCGAACGAGCAGAGGATGTCTCCAGAGTGGTGCCCCGTCAACCAAGGCATGGCAAGCTGAATGAGTGGCCACATCAACCCTAAGAGTGGAAGGGCATGTGCCTGTCGACAAATTTTCCACCAGGAAGTCCAGAACTGAAGCAACCTGGCAGTTAACTGAATCTGCATTATGTGCCATGCACCAACTTTTAAAGACCCCATTTACCTCCATAATTCATTCTAGTGAAGGAGGCCCTAGTACTTAGAATGGTCTCAATAACGTTAGGTGAAAGCCCAGTGTCCCACAGTTGGTACCCATTAGGGGCCAAACATGAAGCTTGTACAGGTCGGGCCTGGGATGGAATATAAATCCACTACCACATTCAGATACCCAGGAATATACACTGCCTTGAGCCCTGGGCCCAGAGAAAAATCTGCCTCGCTTTTCTGTTTGGATTGCATGAGCGCAGACCTACCTGGTGATTTATGTAAGAGACAACTGCTGTGTTGTCCACCAGTACTAGAACATGACAGCCTCTCAACTGAGGGAGAAAATATTGTAGGGCAAGAAATACAGCCATTAGCTCGAGGCAGTTGATGTACCAATTGAGCTGATGACCCTCCCATTCCCCTTGAGCTGGATGACCACTTAAGACAGCTGGGGTCTGAACCACAAAGAGAGGGTACGAAGCCTGCGGTGCATCACCTTTATTTGCCTTTGAGGATTGGCCCTTGGATGAAATCTCATGGCTTTTATCCACAATTGAAACGGTCTCATGTGCAACAGTCCCAAAGAAATCACCGTGGATGTTGAAGACATGAAACCTAACATTCTTTGGTATTGTCGAACAGTGCAATCTTAGCCTAGCATGACTTTGCTCAGGGTATGCTGAATGCTCTCAATATGAGCGGGAGACAGTTGTGCCTGCATAGTGATCGAATTCCAAACAATCCCGAGATGAGTCGTTCTCTGGGTAGGAGAGAGAACGTTTTTCTTGGCGTTGAGTCTCAACCCTAGAGAAACTAGATGAGCAACACGATGTCTCTGTGCGCCATCTGTCACCAGGTGACAAATTGGAGCGGTTGTCTGTCTCCATAGCAGCGGAGGCTGATGACAGACCAGCGGCAGGTGTGGGCAATTTGTGTGAGGCTGGGTGATAGGGCTGTGTAGCCGA
>JAOTRC010000034.1:15233650-15246171 GCA_027497675.1 Cyprinella lutrensis
GGGGGATATATTGCGCTTTCCACAAAGGTTATTTTCAACATTGATAGTGTTTCTTGTGCACGAAATCCTGAAGGATCATGTGACGCTGAAGTCTGGAGTAATGACTGCAGAAAATTCAGCTTTGATATCACAGGCATAAATTACATTTTAAAATATATTAAAATAGAAATCATTTTACATTGGAATCATATTTCACCCTATGACTGTTGTACTGTATTTTAGGTCCAATGAATGCCACCTTAGTGAGCATAAGAGACTTCTTTAAAAAATATAAAAAGCATCATATCGAACCCACATGTGTGAATGGTATTGCAATGTATTCCAATCATCAAAATTAACCCCATATTTACACATAATGCATGCTTAACTCTTTCTTTTAAAGGTATGTTTATTGGTTGTAGTATTAAGCTGTTTGCTCTCATTGCTAGTCATCACATCGCTTCACAGCTCATTGACTGACATGAGATTCTGCAGAATAAATGTCTCATACATAAGACTATGACACATTTAGTTGTCTGCGCTGACTCATATTGTAAGAATGAAAATAAGTTGTTTGTGCTGATGGACTGCTACAAACTTCCACTGAGCAATGCTGCGAATAAAAGCACATATCATACTTGTATGCGGAAAAGGCTATGACATGCTATATGAGGACTGTGACCATTACATTTCATAAAGTGCAGTGCACTGATGGATTTCAAAATAACAGAATGTCTTTTCACTCTCACTTTGCTTTAATGACTCCCTTTCTCCTGTTCTGCTCTGTCCGCAGTGTTTGAGCTGATGCAGAAGGGGTGAGTATTTCGTGTGTCCACTAATTATCTTCCATCCTCTGTCCTTCCATTATTCCTCCATTCCTTATTACTCCATTCATCCTTCGTCAACTACACTGTTTTGCATGTCTGTTATTACTTACAGTAGATCTGACTCAGTTTTCCCTGTTTTCCTCCCTTGTTCCAAAGGGATTAATTAAATGCTTATGTTATCACTTTCTCACTCGGACTCTTATTTCTATCTTTTTATGTTTTTTTGTCATTGAATATGCTTTATTTCTCTCTACATATTAAAAAAATGCATTGTTAGCATCCAAATCACCCTGTAGCCCAAGACTGGTTGCCCACTGAAGCTAAGAATGGCTGAGCCCGGTCAGTAACTGGATGGGAGACCTCCTGAGAAAACCAGGTTGCTGCTGGAGGAGGTGTTAGTGAGGCTAGCAGAGGGTGCTAGCACCCTCTGCTCGCACTTTGCACTTTGCTAGCACCCTACCACTTTTGCTAGCACCCTAGTCTATGACGGGGATACTATACTGTCAAAGAGCACCACCCTTCAGATGAGACATTAAACCGAGGTCCTGACTCTCTGTGGTCATTAAAATCCCAGGATGTCTTTCGAAAGAGTAGGGGTGGCATCCTTGCCAAATTTGCCTCTTGGTTTCTGTCCATCATGGCCTCCTAATCATCCCTATCTACTGATTAGCTTCATGACTGTCTCCTCTCCACCAGTAAGCTGGTGTGTGGTGGGTGTTCCAGTGCAATATGGCTGCCATCGCATCATCCAGGTGGATGCTGCACAATGGTGGGGGTTTAGGGGATTCCTCCTTCCATGTAAAGCGCTTTGAGTACCCCAAAAAGCGGTACATAAATGTAATGCATTATAATCATTATTGTTAATCTTTTCTGTATAACTTTTGTTACTTGTTGTGTTTATTTATTCGGTTGCTTTCTCTGCGTTTATAAATCCATAAAAAAGCTAATTTAAAGGGTAGCAGTCTTCCAGTTTATTATAAGACCTTTTTTCATTTATTTATTATTTTTTTCCAAATGTGACATTTTACTTTGGTTGAATATGAGTTTCTGCCAAGTGGCCTGGCTTTGTTTTGGAGAGAAATGTGTTGTTCAGTATCTCTGGTGGTTGTGGGCTCATGCCTTGAAAAGAGCAGATTAAAACTTACTTTGCATAATTACAGAATGGTCTATTTTCACTAGACCTGGCTGAATAATTTGGCCTTTCTGATCAAACGTGATTCACTGCCTGTGGGTAATGAATGAAATGGCCTTTGAGGACCCTGTTTTGTGCTAAGTGGTTTGTGTGATTGGTTTTTATGTAAATCTCACAGTTACAGTTCATTTTGAAGGATTCCAACCACTCTGTGTTCACGGTCATGCAGTTTCACAGCATCTTCTGTTCTCTCACTGATGTCTTGTTGAAACTTACACTATGTACCTTTTTTGGTTCAAAATTAACAAAATTTAAGTATAATGATGAAATACCTCATCTGAACATGGTCAGAAACAATGCTCAGGTTGGCTGTGGCATTTAAATGATGCTCAATTGGCACTAATGGGCCTAAAGTATGCCAAGAAAACATTCCCCACACCATTACACCACCACCACTAGCCTCCACAGTGGTAACAAGGCATGATGGATCCATGTTCTCATTCTGTTTACATCAAATTCTGACTCTACCATCTGATTTCAACAGAAATCGAGACTCATCAGACCAGGCATTTTTCCAGTTTCAGTTTATTTATAAAGCACATTTAAAAACGGCCACTGGCCGACCAAAGTGCTGTGCACATAGAGATAGAAACTAATTTAAAGCAGTTCAGAGCAGAATACTCATTTTAAGCTAAAAGAGACAGAAAATGAATAGGTTTTAAGACAAAACTTGAACTTAGACAGAGAGGAAGTTTCAAAATTGAAAATACTGTGGAAACAAAGACGTTCTAATATAAAGTGGGAGCTTGTTCCAGAGTGTGGGACCCGCCACTTCAAAGGCACAATCTCCCCTTGATTTTAGCTGGGTTTTAGGTATCTGAAGAAGTTGTTCATTTTCAGATCTAAGACTTCTTGTGAGGGAGTGGTAGTAAATCAGAAGTAAATCAGAAAGATAAGCAGGTACTAAATTATTCAAAGATTAATACACCAGTATTAAAATTTTATATTTAATTTTAAAATTTGTCGGTTGCCAGTGAAGAGATCTTAGCAGGTGGGTAACATGGTCAAATTTCCCTTTTTTTTCCATAAAGAATCTCGCCGCAGCATTTTGAACAATCTGTAGGCGGGCTGTTTGGGACTTTGATGCACCAAATAAGAGCATGGATAGCCAACTTCGGCGATCATTTAGAGAGATATGATTTTATTTTCTCTAAATAAGACAAAAAAAAAACTAGATCTGATGACCGCACTAATTTGTTTATCGAATTTAAGGCAGCTATCTAAAATAACACTTCCGTACCTGGGGAGCAATAGATCGATCTAAAGATCCCAGGTCAAAATCATAAGATTTCCAGTCTTCAACTGTCTAATTTTGGTGAGCTTTTGCAAATTGTAACCCTTTTTTTAACTATTTGTAGTGGAGATGAATCAGAAATAAAATGTAAAAACATGTATATTGTTTCTAATTGACAAATAAATTCAGTTAACTGTTTATTTAATTAAAGAAAGTGAATTAATAAATGGGTGAATCATCATGAATGTAACATTTATTATCAGTTTTAAAAAGCAGAATTGCTTTTCTTTTTTCACATTCCTTTTCTTTATAATTTAATTATTTTAATTTATTATTTCCAGCTATTCATTTTTGCAAAGATGTAATGAACTTTGGTATTGAAAATGGAATTATTATTAAATATTTTATACAAGGAATTCTGCTGCATATAAAAATAGATTGCTAAAAATAAAATCTTTGCTCGCTGTTACTGTATTTTATTTGTACCTTATCAGTTAACTTACAATAAAGTGTCTCCATTGGTCACCAGCCCTGTAATGGAGGTTCCCAGTGACAGTCCCTTCAGTGAGGACCAGGCCCGCCACTACTTCAGAGACATTGTTCTGGGCATCGAGTACTGTGAGTCATTTCCTTCATTTTTAAAAGCCTTTTTCAAATTGCTGGGTCAACCTCACTGCATGTCTTCCATCCTCAGTTTCTAAGGAGACCACCTTGTATATGGTTTTAGTAATAGAGCATCTGAAGTTAAATAAATCCCAGGATAGAAGAGCGAAGCAAACTCCTACAGATGAGCGGCTGACATTAATCATTACTCGTGTATAAATAAAGACCCAAGAGAGCTCTGTCCCAAGGAACATCTCTATGTTTGTTGTTCTAACTCATCATGGCATCCTGTTAGGCTAATGAAGTGAGCGAATGTGGCAGTGCACTCGTGTATGTGTGTGGGGGGAAGGTCATCGTTGCCTGATTAAAACAAGTCTCTGCTATTTCTTAAGGCCGTTCTGATCTGTCATTTGTCAAAAGAAGACCAGTATATGTACAACAGTTATATTATATTATAATTTGAGCCTTTAAATAAGATGGCAGCACAAAAAAGGAGAATGAGCTAAGCTGAGTAGATTGCCAAGTGTCTGTTCTGCTCGAGTGGAAACTCGGCTTTCATCAATTCATTTGAATCCTACTAAACAGGCAACACTCGCTGTGGCAACCGTCTGGATGGCAACAGACCATTTGCATGATTTGCTACAAATCAGTCTGTGTTCACAATGAACTCTTTTGTGTGTCTTTAATTTGTGGACTGCAATCTGTATGTGTCCATATTTTGTTTATTTCATTAGCACTATGCTATAGTTCATTAGCCATGTCAATATAATTAATTAATTAATAGTTATTTAAAAAAAATCTGTGTTTGGGGGTTTTATGATATGTAAACTGCTTGAGAGACAGTTTACATAAGCTGTGGCATACTCCATGTGTTACATTCCCCTTGCTTTGCTGACTTTGATCAAATAATTATATGCAATAATCTGCTAATGCTTTGAACAGATCTCTTTGTTCCTTAATGGATTTTCTTTTTTCATTACCATGCTTGTCATCTGACGACATCTTAGACATGGCTCTTGTTGTCGCGTATAACCAGTAATGACACATGACTGAAAGATGATAATTGGTGGGCAGGTTATCTTTGATTGACCACTTGAGACAAGGAGGCGACTCTTAACCAATCAAATTCAGCTTTTGTGTGCACCGGGTGACCTTCTTGATTCTTTCTGTTGTTCTTCAGTTAAGCTGAGACCTCTTGCAGTCAGACACACTTGATGCTGTACCTCCTCTTTACTTGCTTTGCTCAACCTAGTAGCTTTATTAAACTTGTTTCGAGTTATAAAAACTGACATTTTGGTCAAAATTCTTGAATTTTTACAGTACAAGTATGGAGTAGTATTACATGGTATGTTAATGTTTAATTTTTTTTTTTCTAATCAAAAGTAGGCATGGATGGATTAGTTTACAATTTTAAATACTTTTTGATGTTGCATTGAGAAGATTGATCCTCACACAATATAATAATAATAATGATTGTAAAAGTGTTATATGTAGTATAATATGTTTTATGAGAATTTGCAGGACTATAAAATGTAAAATAATAAATAAAAAATATGACTTGAATATAACAAAATAATTAATAAAATAATTTGACCCTCATAACTTTACATTTTAATTATCAGTTTTAGTGATATTGACCATGATAGCTTGTTGTGTCACCAATTTCTGGTAATAATAATAATCATTGTATAAAAACTATTACTATATAGTACTATAGTTACTATATTTATTTCAAAATTAAGTTTGGAAGACCAATGAGTTATTTTTGTTTTGTGGAGTCTAATAGAATTCTGAGATTTGAAACTAATCGTCGATAAATTGATCTCTTTTCATATGACTCCTTTTTCTTGCTCATCTTTTAGATGATATACTCAAAATATAACATTCCTTCGCTGATATTCTTTCTCTTTTTGCTTAGTGCACTTTCAGAAGATCGTTCACAGGGATATCAAACCATCTAATTTATTACTTGGAGATGACGGCCATGTGAAAATCGCCGATTTTGGGGTCAGTAACCAGTTCGAGGGTAACGATGCCTGTCTCTCCAGCACTGCTGGTACTCCTGCATTCATGGCCCCAGAGACACTGTCAGACAACCGCCAGAGCTTTAGTGGAAAGGTAGTGCGTGTCTGTAGTGGTTTTGCTGGTGTATGTTGTGATAGGCCAATCTGACTGATTTTGTGAACCATATCATTGAAAAATTATGCTCAATAGAATTTTTTTTGTTGTTGTTTATGAATGGGACATTGCTAATTCTTTCATTAATGTGTCAAAGAGCTATGCTAATGTTGTATTTATAAAATAATGTTATATAATGTTATATAATGTTATATATATAACATATAATAATGTTATATTTTTGTAATGTTACAAAAATATAACCTTATTTGTAAAATAATGTTATATTTTATGTTAATTGTTTTTATTTTTTATTTTAATATACAGTATTTCGCATCATTACTCCTGCCCTCAGTATCACATGATATTTTAGAAGTCATTTTAATATGCTGATTTAATGCTTAAGAAACATTTTTTATAAGTATCCACATTGAAAACAGTATTCCTCTTAATATTTTTGTGGAAACCATTTTTTTAGAATGTTTTGATAAATACTGTAGAAAGTTCAGAAGAACAGAAATTATTTGAATTAGAATAATTTTGTAACTTTAGAAATGTCTTTACTGCCACTTTTGATAAATTTATTGCATCTTTGAGCAATAAAATGACTATTATTTTCTTTAAAAAAAATCAAACTGACCATAATTAAGTACACATTAGTCCATTCTTTAAGATATTTTGTTTTGCATTCCTTGGAAGAAAGTCATATAGCTTTGGCTCAACATGATAGTAAATAGATGACAACAGAATTTAAAATTTGAATGAAGTTTCCCTTCAAGAAATGACATTGATCTCAATAGCTCCTGCATCAATATAACAGAAGTTTTGTCTTGTTCAGGCTCTGGATGTGTGGGCAATGGGAGTGACTCTCTACTGTTTCGTGTATGGGAAGGTGAGTCGGCTCATATCCTGATATGATCAGAATGATAGCCATAATTCTTCACTGTGGAATTATCTATCAGGAAGATCAATGGACGGGCCAGTGTGCTACTGCAGTGACATTTGTGTGATTGATCATTTTGATCACTCATCTGTCTAACCTCCTCCCCCTCTCCTCTATTTTTCTTCCCTGTCCTCTAGTGTCCATTTATTGATGAGTACATTCTGGCACTTCACAATAAGATCAAGTGTAAGCCGGTGGAGTTCCCTGAGACGTAAGTCGCCCCTCGCTGTGTGTGACGCATCTGTCGTCCCATAGAAACAGAAACAGAGAGAGAAAATGTCAGGGATGTTTGAATGTATGACGATGTGAGATGAATGCTATTTTGAGGCGTGTTGGTTTATGTAAGATATTTGTCTATGCTTGTGAAGGTCTATGATATGTTGATGAAGTCTGTCATCTGTGTGTGTAAGGCCAGAGTCCATCCGGATGTATGTCATCCGGTGCATGTGTTTGGACTAATCGTCAGCAAATAAAAGCGCGTCTTTCTCTCGATGTCATGCTGCAGTGTTCTCACTGGCTAAACTAACTACAAAATATCACAATGTCATCACTGTGAATCAAAAAGGGGCTTCACTCAATTTTTGGTTTTATTTTTGTATGCGTAACCCATTTTTTTTTTTTTAAATTGATTTTACATTTTTTATTCTATGCTTACAACAAGCCAAAAATTAAGGTAATTAGGAAAAATAAGGAGAGGTTCAGTACCCCCGTTAAAAGTGAAAAACCCCAGTTAAAAACAATAAAAGTGAAAGGACATTTAATTTTTGGCTGAGTACATGTTTTTGTTGTTGTTGTTGTTTTCATGTTCGCAGTTTCTTTTGTGTTTAGTACTGTTGAGCTCTTTAGCCCTTATGATTGTTACAGAGGCAGTGTGACTGTCAGTGGGGGTTTGAAGCAGTGTTTCTTTTGTCTGCAGTGTGTCTCTCCTCTTGTAAAAGCATACTGTCATTGTCTGGTTTATTGGGTTTGTGTTTTCAGCTGTTTTCGCTGTGTTTCTGTAATATCTCAGGCCAGCTATCAGCGAAGGGCTAAAGGACCTGGTCACACGAATGCTGGACAAAAACCCAGATACCAGGATCACTGTTCCTGAGATCAAAGTAAGTATGATGGAAAGGAGCACTTCTTAGATTGGAAGTGTAGAACCTTCCACCTTCATCTTCACCACTCTGTAAGATATTGAGTTACTATTCACTGAGGAGTGCATCTATTTACACGCAAATGAATGTGCATATTTGACCTTTTCGGCCGGGCTAGTGTTATTAATCAATACCATCCTTCAGAAATCACCTTAATTTTCCTTCCTGCATATCGGCGAGAGAGTGTGACCTCACTTAATATTGAAATATAGTCAGTTTCTCAAAAAGAAATGTATCATTAGTCTTCACTCAAAATAGCTCCAGTGTTTCTATCAATGACCATTCCTGAGCCACATACAGGGATACTGTAAATATGACACAATATCTCTGAGAGCTTCTGCACCATCTACTGTAGCAGTCTTGCTGTTTGGACAGAAACACATCAGCTAATCCCTATGGAGAAGGATTTTGGTTCAGTTCTGGAAACTTCCATCTGTTGTCTCAGTGTTTGACAGTGAGTGTGAATAATTAGCACACACACATACACTCGGCCATTAGAGACTCTTGCCTGCATGTCATTACCCAGAAAATGTTCCATCAAAGCAGCGATCCCCAGAGCACACTCGGCCTACATTCACTCAACAGCTCTACTCTTAAACCCTTCAGACCAACTTTGTTATTAGGAAAAATATTTTATTTCTTTTATCATTTTCTGATCGGATGAATGGTAAGATAGATGGATAGATGGATGAAATGATTGATGGATGAACAGATAAACGAAATGGAGGATGGATGGATGGATGGATGGATGGATGGATGGGTGGGTGGATGGGTGGATGGATGGGTGGATGGATGGGTGGATGGATGGATGGATGGATGGATGGATGGATGGATGGATGGATGGATGGATGGATGGATGAATGGATAGGTGAATGATAAAATAAGATCAGACATTTTATCTTGCAACCTTTTGTAGTTGGAAAAACAATTGCCAATACACATAATCATGCTTATTTAACATATTTACGGACAAATATATACATGCATACAGCCAACCTTTATACATATAAATATTCTAGTTATAAATTATAATTTCTCTTCCCACTTATTTCATTGAAATACTGAGACATTTCAAAGAAGCAGGCAATGAATTGTGGGTAGTTTTGGTCTGCCAGACGTAGCCAAGCATGGCTGATTCCCTCACAGCCCTTTCTGCTGTTTATCAACCTCAAGCCTATAATTTCACCCCACTTTGATATTAAAAAAACACCCAATTAAGCAGCGATTATAATTTTTGAACACAAAAAGCAGAGCTCTGATAAAAGGTGTATAAACACGGGGTCATTCACTGGCCCCTAAATACAGAGCTAAAAAGCTGCTGCATCACGGTGACCAAAAGAAAGTGTCATCAAGAAACAAATGCTTTTAGCTTTTCCTTTTTGTAAGATTTTGCAAGATTAAAAGCACACAGCAATAAATCAATAGCCAAACTAAAAGACCATGTCGAAGGCTACTACTGCAGAGTTCAACGAAATGTCCTCAAGTAAATATAAAGATCAATGGGTTATTTGTTGGCGAGTCATCACTTGACTTATAAAGAAGAAAGAGATGCTTCCTTTTCAATACCAGTGAAGCTCTATTATCTGTGACATGCTATCAATTACCACAAAAATGTTAAAAATATTGCACTCACAATGGAAATCTATGAGCAAAGACATGGCCCTGGGAAAAAACATACATTAAAATAAAAATACACACTCTTTGGCAAGTTAAGCCACTAAACTTGCTTACGTATATGTACACTACCATTCAAAAGTTTGGGATCAGTAAGAATTTTTTTTAAAGAAATGAATACTTATAATAATAAATTATCTTCTTTTAAACTTTCTATTCATCAAACAAAATGAAAAAAAAAAATCCCCAAAAATATAAAGCAACACAACTATTCTCAACATTGATAGTATTCATAAATGTTTCTTGAGCAGCAAATCATATTAGAGTTTCTGAAGGATCATGTGACACTTAAGACTAGAGTAATGATGCTGAAAATCCATCTTTGATCACATCAATGAATTACATTTTAAAATATATATAGTTTTTCAATAGTTTTTCACAATATTGCTGTTTTTACTGTATTTTTTATCAAATAATTGCAGCCTCTGTGAGCAGAAAATACTTTCAAAATCATAAAAAAAAATTTTTACGGACCCCAAACTTCTAAAACGTAGTGTATATACTAATCTTGTCTGTGTAAAGTTATATCCAATTTACTACACAATTGATTTTTGTTCGCCTTTGAAAAATAAAGGACTAGTCAAAGTGATTACATGTGAGGTAATCAACAATATGTAATAAATTCTGTCCGCAAAGTTTGTTTTGAGCCCGGAACATTCCTTTAAACTAGCCGTCAACCCTAAAAGGATGCAGAAAACTGACATCATTGAGTGTGTCTGATCCATTTAGACTCAAGCAAAGTTTGTGTGGTCACAAATTCCACAAAAGCCCTAAACTTAGCCTGTCTGGAAGAGGAACAAGAGAGAGAAAGATGGCAGCTGAACATGCCCGTAATGCTAAAGATACATCTCGCATGGTAACGTTTTACACAACAAACGTGTCTCCTGTGTTTTCCCCTTTTCTGTTTTAGCTTTCAGTCACATTAGAAACGAACAAAAGACTTCGAAAAGCTGCGTGTTGAAAATCATGTTCCTTCTTTTGTGTCTTTCATTTCCATCACTATGATAATTGCAGCAGGACAAAGGACTTCACAGAGAGAGGCAGAATCGAGGAGAATTCATGCCGCCTTCTAGACAAAACTGCGAGGATTTCACCGCAGCTGCGAGGCAGAACGAGTGAAAAAAGACGGTAGAGGAAAAAGAAGAGCTCATGTATGGAAGGAGAGCTTTTAGCTAGAAAAGCCTAGCGGATATACAGTATAACAAGCAACTAGCACAGAAGACAATGTGTGTACTGTGCAACAAGCAATGCTGATGAGTGCAAACTGTAAATGAAGTAGTGTCACATACTGTATGTCTGCCACATGCTTAACACTTCCCAGTGTTAATGAGCTTAATTTGTGCATTTTTTCTCCATAATGTAGTGGAAGTGAAGAGTGAATTGAAATATGTGTTGTTATGTGTTAAAAGTGAGTTTTCAGCTAACTGAAAAGCACTTGCAACTAGAAAACACTGACAGCAATGAGAATAAATGTTCAGCAGAAGTCATCTGCTATATAACAAGAGTGGAGTAATAAAAAGTAAAGAGTGGAGTAATTATGTTGGGGAGGGCAAAAAAAACCCAAACTAAATTCATTTTTATATTAAAAATCTTTCTTTTTTATGCAGCTCTGAGTACATAGGCATCCAAAACCTGCACAGGGCATAGCAAATTAAGGTTTCCTGATCTGGTGTATTAAAAGGTGGAGGACAGAAGGCCTACAGCACGGTGAAGTAAGGCTTTCACCATACCAGGTGCAAATTCTAGACACGACGGAGCAACCCAAAGGGCTTGCAAATATTCAATTTTCTTGATAGAAGAAACAGCAAGGAGAAATAACCTTTTAAGTGTAAGGAACTTTTCTGAAACCTCTTCAATGGGCTTGAAGGGAGCAAAAGCCAACCCTTCCAATACAATGGCCAAATCCCAAACCGGTGCTCTAGTGCGCAGTGCAGGCCTCAGCCACAAAGTGCCATGAAGAAAACGAGGAATAAGAGTATCTTTCCCCAATAATGCACCACCCAGATGAGTGTGATAAGCAGATATAGTCACCACGTACACCTTAAGGTGGAAGTAGATAACCCCACAGAGAAACGTTCTTGCAGATATTCAAGAACTCTACCAACAGGCAGGTTAACAGGATTCAGCTGGGGTCTCCGCACCAAGTAGAGAACAGTTTCCATTTCAGTGCATACAGTCTTCTCATGGAAAGACCTCTGGATTGGAGTATGGTCTCCACGACCTCAGTCAAGAGACTGGATTCTATTAACTCGGCCCCCCTCAGGGGACAAATGGTAAATGGATTGCATTTATATAGCACTTTCATAGACCCAATGGTCATCAAAGCGCTTTACATTTGCCTCACATTCACTCATTCACTCACTCATTCATACACAACGGCGGTGTCAGCCATGCAAGGCGCCATCTAGCAGCCGGAGTTAGGTGTCTTGCTGTTAGGTGTTACACCTCGACACTTGGTCAGGTGGAACCAGGGATTGAACCACCATCTACATGAACCACTGAGCCACTGCCGATAAGCCTACAGCTTCCACAACTCTGGGCGAGGGTGATAAATCAGGCCCCCTGCTTGGAACAATAGGTCCCACCTGATCGGAATCTCCATCAGAGAGCCGTCTTGAAGGGATACCAGGTCCGAGAACCAAACTCGGGCTGGTCAGTACGGGGCTACTAGTAACAGATGGGCCCCTTCTCGGCAAACCCTCTCCAGAACTCACGGAAGCATAGATATCAGAGGAAAAGCATACAGGTATAGCCTCGGCCACGCCTGAACCATTGCATCCTGCCCGAGAGTAGCTGGGCACAGGGGAGAACCACA
>JAOTRC010000034.1:15304639-15316204 GCA_027497675.1 Cyprinella lutrensis
ACCAGAAACTGTCTGGTTACTGATATTCTTCTAAATATCAGAAAATCGGCTGAATGGATTCGAAAACGGTAAAACTCTGGGGGAGTTGTAAAATGAGCCTATTTCCAAAAAAAAGTGGAGTATCCCTTTGACACCCAGCAGCGTGAGCTTAACTAAGCAAAAGCTATAACACACCCTTAGAGCACTCTTTACTATAGAGCATGGGATTACTACTTTCCTTTTTCCATTTGCCATTTTCCATTTCTGTTTTTTTATTTGGATTAGTGGAAATGACTTGGCTTCTGATATCTCTCGCCTGTGAGGAGGATTAATTTAGCCTGCTGTGTGGCCTAATCAAAAGCCAGGCAAAACCGGAACACTTGCCAAATGAAAAATAAGATATGCGCAATCGAAGGGTTTGTTTTTGATAGGGTGGAAAGAGAATTGCTCATCAGACACTGTTAAATGCTTCGTCTGTTCATTTTTGAAGAAATCAGACTTAACATGACTATCTATGGGAGCAGAAGTGTTTAACTGCTCAAGTCTTGATGGTTCCTCGATGTGACAGGATTGAAGTTGCTCTGATGTCTCACCAGGTGTTAGAGAACTGTAAGGGAGTGTAAGCGCTAATCCCGCCTGTGGGGTTTGCACAGATAAATTGGCTCGGATCCAGCTCATTCACGTACTGTCCTGCTCCGCTTTATGAAGAGCTGCCACCTCTCGAATCAGCTTAAACCGTTGACCACTGTGGCATTAATGCAGAGCACCCAGCAGACTCAAAACTCACATAAATTAAACATTCAAATAAAGTTCTCCTCACGGAGTGTGCCTTCAGGTCAGGGCGAATATTAAAATGGAAATTTTTTGGAAGAAATTTTAACATCGTCTTTACTGTGATCTTGCAATTTTTTTTGTGTGTGTGTGTGCCCGAGTGAAAAATAAATATACCAAAATGTATTTGAAATACAATAATGTAATGCTTAAGTATACAACAAATACATTTACATATTATGCACTTAATGGTTTACTAAATTGATATACGAAAAGTTTGCTAAATTGGAACAACTAATTTTGTACTTACTGCACTTTAGTTATCCGGAAATAGTGCTGAAGTTCAACTAAAGATATACTTAAAGGGTTAGTTCACCCAAAAATGAAAATTATGTCATTAATGACTCGCCCTCATGTCGTTTCAATCCTGTAAGACCGTTCATCTTCGGAACGCAGTTTAAGATATTTTAGATTTAGTGCGAGAGCTTTCTGTCCCTCCATTAAAAAGGTATGTACGGTATACTGTCCTTGTACAGAAAGAAAATAAAGACATCATCAAAATAGTCCATGTGACACCAGTGGGTTAATTGCAATGTTTTGAAGTATCGAAAATACATTTTGGTCCAAAAATAACGACTTTATTTAGCATTGTATTCTCTTCCGGTTCTGTTGTCAGTCCTCGTTTAGTGACGCTGCTGACGTAAGACACTGAAGACGTGATTTGCGAACAGGCTCTAATTCGTCCTTCATTTATTTTATTACAGGAGGTTGCTTTATGGTCTGTTTGGGGGGAAATAGTTCAGCTCTGCTAGTCCTAATTCATATGTGCGTCCCCTAATCCTGCTGCTGCTGTCCCCTGACTCTCTGCTCAATTCATGGTGCCCATGAATGCTCGGCCGACAACACGGTCTCATCAGTGATCTGCTTAGCTGAGCTGCATCAGCGCCACTGCTGTTCATCTCCCCTCTCTGCTAATGACTATGCTCAAATCAGGACGCCCTATTTAAGCAGATTCAGTTCGCTCCTAACTGCTTGCTGCTCAGTCTCTGCAAACCACCATCTAATTTAGCTCACACCAAGCTCATTTAATTATCAACTTCAATTACAATTCATTCAATACAATTTCCTTATCATTTTTATTGTCCGGACAGAGTTATGTTTATCAATCGATTTTATATGCTTACTAATCGCTTATCACTTCTTTTCTGTAATTTCCTTCTTTTTGGTCTTTCTCCTTGGTAGTTCACTCTCACCAGCTCTGGTCTGTAGGCTGAAGGGGATATTAACAGTCTCCAGCTCTGCTCCAAGCACAGTGTGGCTTTGTTTAGTCAGCCCTCCCACTGGCCTCCAATCAGATTTTTCACTGTGTAAACAGGCATTTTAAAATCTTATGCTATTTATTGGGGTTGGGCTGCACTGAATTGCCTCACTTCAAATTACCTAGCATGCGTTTCTGCTGGTTAATATTTTTTTCCCTACTGTTGGACAAACAACCTTTGGTTCTTGTTTGTTGTCCAGAAGCTTGGGATAGTTGCTTCAGATCTGATGGCTACAATGGTTAAAAGAGATAAAAGCTGCTTTCTTTGCATGAGAGGTAAAAGAGCATCCATTGTCAACGAATCTCTTCAAAGAGAAACCATATGAATCAACTGTTTTGGTGCAGTGTTATGTTACTTTCAATGTTTTTCTTCTCCTTCTCCTGCTCCTTTTCATTTTACTTCTCCTACTCATAATCCTACTCCTTCTCTAACTCCTTCTTAGCCGACAAAAAACAAAACAAAAAAAAAAAACAATTTGGGTCCCGTATTCTGTCACATTGGTTGTAATAGACATGCACAACAAAGGATATTGTTGGAGAATACCATAACAACAAACCACATTAAACACTGACAATAAGGGACAAAGACCTGAACAAAACACAGGGCTTAACCCCCTGAGGTCGTGTAACGCGCCATCGTGTTATGCTGTTTTTTTCTCATAGCTGCAATGTAGACTTAAAATACGCAATCATTAATGGTCATATAAATAAAATCAATACATGATTATAAACTATAGAGGGTCTTCTGTTTTTGTGTACACTCTTATTAACATCAAAACCTTGTTTTTTTGTAAAATAACAAATTAAATGATGCGTTTTCAGCTCACTCTGTCTCCGCAAAAATCTTTCTGAAACGCGTCCGAAAAATGAACTGTAACTCAGTAAATACTTGTCACAGAGACATGAAAGATTTCTCTTTATAAAGCTGAAATTCTCTTCTTTTAAATGAAATAATTTATATAAAAAAGCAACTATTCTCTGTATGAAAAGAGAGAGATGTCAGTCTTTTTCCTTTCACCTAATTATAGCGTATGACGTGTTAATGTTACCATGCCATTGCTCCCATTTTCAGTGTCGTGATCCCTCAGCTGCATTCCATAACTTTTCTTGGGTTAAAAAATATCCAAAATAATTTTTTTTCGAGCAAGTACATAGCCAGCCAGTGTTCAAAATTATATGCTTGCCTTAGCAGTGAACCAGTGAACACTGGAGATTCATCCATTGTAAAATGCAACAGACTAAGGAGCTACAGATAAAAAGAGACTGCAACTGGCCCAGTTGAAAACAAGGATAAATATTGGAATGGCATTAAATGTGGTCATGCAATACTGATGTTTACATTTAACAATATGAGAACAAAGTATAATTTCCACGGTTTGATGTGATATGATAAGCGATCGTTAGATTTAATCAGCGCAATTTACTGCAATGTTTTTTTTTCCCCCTTAGTTGGTCAGAACAAAACTGGATGTTAGTTACTTGTTCAGATGAAATTTCCTGGTGAAAATTCATATATTGGTCATACTTCCAAAAAGTAGAATCTGTGATTCCGAATGCCAGTATCCACACTGGCGCGGCGACTGACAGCCGCACATTCTCTTCAAAACATTTGATTCATCTGCGCTGTGCCATGTATAATTTGATAATTGCAGAATAACTGCAATTTCAGATTTCTTTTCACATAAAATAATCTTACTGACCCCAAACTTTTGAAATGTAGTGTACATTGATTACACTGTAAGCCATTTTGAATAAAAATGTAGATTTTTTGTAAACAACAAAAATGTAGAGGCTACCATTAAAACATACTGAGTAAGGCTTAAAAGGTTTTTCCTACATGGCATGCCTGACAAGGATGGACTCTTGTGTTCCTCAGCTGAACATGACAGTCTGCTTTAGCACCATTGAAGTGTAGCAGGTCAAGAGCTTTCAGAAGGTTGTTTAACTGCTCTGAAAACCTTTGGGTCTGACCATATAATTCTGAGATCCGCATAACTCACTGCCGCAATAAAACTGGGTTATACATTAGCGGTTCCAAACCACCCAGGCCTCAAACCGCTCTGCCCTTAAATAGTCCGGAAGGAAGTTGGCAATTACTAAAGCAGTGACTGACGGATTTCCCTAGATAGTGTGCATTAATGCCAGCTACTAACTAACTGGCCTTGCACAAATGAATTTCATTAAAACAACACAGACCTAAATACCCCGACATGAGTGTTAGTATACACAATAATATGTTCTCAAAAGTGTGAGCATGTCAGCATTTACAAATAATGTCACTGCTAGTGGGTATAAACCATGCTGTGCCATCAGCATTTCCACAAATTGCTAAAACGATTAATTAATTAATCTTGACAAGTGCAAAGGCTGCATGATTTACTAAAGGTTGTAAATTTGCTTCCACAGCATATCTAATGCTTGTCTTTTGTGTGAGATTGTTGCCCTGGTAATTATACTGTAATAGACTTTCAGTTTAATCTCGGTGGGGTAGTTGTGATCTGAGGTGTTGTTGCCATGGAAACCTCACCATTCTTACACCCTCAGCGCAAAGTCAGCTAGTGTATTCTCGAGTTTTTTAGAGCTTAACGTTTGCGACAAGTAGTTCTGGATTATTTGATTCTGCATTTTTTTATGTTTTCTTTTGTGGATCAGTAGGAACATCACATGTGTGTTGCTTTTAACCCCTTAAGCCCTGGGGGCATTTTTAGAGTTGTTATTTCAACTAAAGACTCGTAACTCAAAACTATAGCAAGGAGAGTCATAAGGTAGGTATTTTTTTGATAGAACACTTTTTAAATTTTTAGATAATGCACATTACAACTCCCCCAGAGTTAAACAGTTGGGTTTACTATGGAAGTCAATGGGACCAGAAACTGTATTAGGTTTAAATGAAAGCCACAAAAACATACAAATATTTTTTTTCCAAATATCTGCTTCTCTTACCTCCCTAAAAATGGTTTAGTCCGATCTAAAGTATTTATTAATTATTCAGTCATAACATCAGATGGACCCAATAAAATTTGAAGTCCCACCCCAGCTTGTGAACAAAACCAATCAGAGTCTGAGGCGGCAGCTGCCTGAAGTTAACAATGAACTTGGTGGAAGAGTAGGAGACTGACTGACTGAAAAATGTTTGGGAAAAGAAAACATAAATCAGGGTTCCAGAAACGAACCCTGGTAATAATATTACCAGGTCCATTTTATCTTTATTAAAAAAAGACAATAAATGATTTTATTCTTTTTAATTTGACTCGAATTCTTGTCAATTTCTACATAAAAACATTATTTAAACATTATTTTACTGTTACTTTTATAAATTGTTTTTATTATTATTTAACAAGTTCTTGCTTTTTGTTAGTTAGTTTTTGACATATTGACAGAGAGAATATTTACATATTTAAACGTTTACTTAATGTATAGTACTTAATTCTGCAAATTAAGCTGGCGTAGGAGAATATACTATTTTAAGCATTTAGCACTATTTGAAGCACTCTTTTAAAAAAATAAGAATTAGACAGCAGCTCTAAGTATAGTATCTGATTTTTTAAATGGTTACATCCATCAATAAATTCTAATATTTAGGAAAACACTTTCAGATTAAATCCATTGATATTAACAGGACATGTAGCCCATGCCAGAAGCATCTTGCTCAAATGCTTCTCTCTCTCTCTCGCTCTCTCGCTCTCGCTCTCTCTCTCTCGCTCTCTCTCTCTCGCTCTCTGTACTCTTCATAGGCGGTGGATGGGATACAATCATAGCTCAGTTCTCTCTAGACGTGACTATGAGGCCAAACATTAAAGTTATTGACTTGTGCAGTGGAGGATTATGGTGTCAGCTTAGAGCTCAAACAGATCGACTGAAAGGTCTTTACGATGCTCTTCCTTTGCTCAGTGAATGATGCTTGCTAAATCACACACAAGGGTTTCATTCTTAAAGCATGTCCATGTTCAAGTTTGTTTTTACGAATGACTGTGCATTTGTGTGTTTCAGCAAACAATGCAAACCTGGTGTGATGAGGCAAGATTTGAGACATGTTGTGTGTGTGTGGGTTTGTGTGTAGGTTAGACTATAGTGAGTTAGACTTAAAGGTATATTCAGTTAAGAAATGCAAATTCCCAGATCTTTCTTTCTTCTGTGGAACACAAACAAATATTAGTTCTCAAAGTTGACACTTCAAAAACTATTTTAGTTTTATTTATTATTTAATTATTTTAATTGTTTATATATTCTGTATCCTATTGAAACAAGTGGAATACCGATTTAATTTAAGTGGTCGGGTTCAACTGACATCTCAGGGTTCTTTTTCTCATGAACCATGAGCTCAGCATATCAGTCAGAGTAAGTAGCCTCACTACTCTTTGCGTAGTAGAGTCGTGCGAGTGTGTGTGTGTGCGTACGTGTGTTTGTGTGGAAAAAAAATGCAGAAATCTCATAGATTTCTCAAGCCTCTCCCAGAAGAAATCATCCTTCTGCGCTTCTCATTTGCTCTTCAAAAGACTGAAGTGTGTAATCAGAAGTTTTCTCATTTCTGCAGTTTGTGTTCCTTTTCATTCTAAGCACTCTGATATTATTACACTAATTTCTCTTGTAGTGCATATTTATCCCAATCTGTTTCTCTGCCAAGTAGTTCAAGGAAATTTCATTAGACGCAGAACCACTAATGACCTGTGTGTAATAATTGTTTTATGTAACCCAGGGCAGGAAAGAAACTGAAACAACCATATCTGCTGCTAAATCCAGTGCAAATGAAATGCATTTAAGTATCTGTTGTTCACAAACCTTCGTCATTTTATATTATTTATTACTGAATAGTACTATAATTGTTTTTTTATGCATATTAATATATGATCACCTCTAGTTTACAGCATTATCTGAAATACTGTACATGTTGCTTCAGCTTTTATGGTGTGGTTCTGTTGACATGTGATTGATGGGAAAGAGCAGCAATTCTGGCACTTCAGAGAAAACCTGGTGTTTGATGGACAGAGGTTTTTAGCCTCTTTATGTCTGGCTTTTCTTTACTGTCCTGTAAGAACAATGGGTCTAATTTTGTGCATCTATTACTGTAACTCCAAATATGTTTGTTTTTACTTTTCTGGCAGTTCAGGCTTGTGCATCTGCAAGATGGGAGTGCATGGGGACAAGTGTGACGACTGCCGCCCAGGCTTCTCAAACTTCAGCAGCACGGGGTGCCAACCTTGTCAATGCAATAATCATAGCAGCTACTGCCACCCACAGTCAGGTGAGTAACCCTCATGCACACAACATAAGTAGTAAAAGAACCTACTCTAGAGAGTCTCTAGAAAATTCATGTTAACTATCTAATTAGTCATTTAGATGGTGCTTTCATCCAAGTAAATTTATTATTACAGCGAGAAACCCCCAAACTCCTGGAGCAAATTGAGATTTAAGTGCAAGAGATTAATTGTAATAGTTCATAGATCGCCTCTTGCCGGGTTTGAACTAGTATAATGTATTGGCCAATCAATGGTATCAGCTGATTTAACCCTTGTAGTATCAGAAATACTAGTTAACCTACAATTTTCTTTTTCTTGACATTTTTGTGACTTTTTCTCATTTAGCATCATGAACATCCATGTGACAATTACAATTCATGTCAAAAAAAAAAGACAAAAAAATAATAATAATTGCGTCATTAATCTTTCTCTGTCTGAGATAATTGCTCACTGAGCACTGCATTGGTCCCAAAACGTATTTGGATATTGATGCCGCAATTAAAAATGTTTGAATATCTTTGAAGTAGAATACAAAAAAAAATTGATCAAGAGACATTGGCATTCTTCATTCATCTTAATTTTTCTAATCAACCAACAAGTGTCATTTAAAAGGTACAGTTCACTAAAATCTGAAAATTCTGACATCTTCTTCCAAAATTTGACTTCTTTTCTTCTGTGGAACATAAAAGAAGATGACAGTGTCCAAATGCTTTTTGTTTTAATTTTGAAGAGTACATCATCTTTTGTTTTATAAATTAAGACCTTGACCTGAAATATTTTGCCAATTAGTGTTATATTTCCTGCTATATTTTTGGTTTGATATTTTTTATCTAATACAGTGACGTTCATATTTATTTATAGCGCTATCACTAGAAGTGGTGCTTTGTTAGAAATGAAGGATTAAAATAACAGCAAATGCAAGAAGCCTGATGTACAGCAGAGAAATCACAATTTTTGATCAGGTGTACTGGTGGAGGTGTTTTGGAGCTGGAACAGGATCTGGTTGTGTTTTCACATTCTCCGAACAAGATCCTCTTCCACCTCCATACTCGCCAGTCCTTCCTTCTGCTATTTTATTCCACTGAATTACTGTGCAATGAATTTGCGCTTTCTCTCATGCTTAGTGAAGGAAATCATAACTCATATCTCGTACAACAGTTTTGGTCACTTTTTCAGCAATTAGAGATTTCTGCAATTATTATGCACTCTTTCTTTTTCTCACACTTCCTCTGTGAATTATGCAATAATTTGTTGGGGAAGTGTTCTGTTTTTCATTTCACTTGTGAATTCAACATTTCTAATCAATATAATGAAAGCAGTTCAAATCACTCAAACTAAAGTGTTCACTTCAATGTTATTGGTACACACAAAAAGATCTCATTCAAATTGTAACGCATTTATTTGTTTTCACAACCCCCACCCCACCGTTAGCATTTTGTCGTTAGATTTGCACATGCTCTTGCAGGGTCTAAGGAAGTTCCTTGTTTTCATGCACACTCCCTAGAAATGCGTTTGCTCAATCTCTCCATTTCTTTTTTTCCCTTCGTCTTCTAACTTCAGGTTTGTTATGTCTACCTTGTTTTGTTTCGTTGAACTCTGTTCCCCTCTCGTCCACCTCACTGGACCAAAGTCCTGTCAGTTACAGCTGTGGGTCTGTTTACTCAACCCTCTCTCCCTCCCCCTGTTCTCTCAGGCATCTGTGTGAACTGCCAAGGCAACACCGAAGGACCCAGTTGCGAGAACTGCAGGTATAATTTCTACAGAAGGCCCAGGTTTCTCCTCACGGACCCCTGCATCCCGTGCCCCTGCTCCAGCGTCACCTCCACAGGCAGCTGTAAGCTTGGTGAGTCGTCCTCACACGCACACGTCATGCTAGCGTAGCCCACATTAGCGTAGCCTGCTAACTTTATTATTGAGCTCCTATTGGCCACAGCTGTAGGAAATTCTGAGGAGATCTCCTCATCTGGGAAATGTGGAGTACCCCTCTCATCTGTTTCGGATTATGTGTCTTGCATCATTCTGGCCAACCGCCTACTGCCTGAATTTCCGGGTGGGTGGACTGAGACTTTTAAGAGAAGATAGATTTATTTTAAGTGAAAGTGAAACTGGACACTTTTTTCTCTCTTCTCTGGGCCTCCACTCTGAACAAAACCCTCACAGGATGTGTTTGTGAAATATACTGTAAAGGCGAGAAAGAAGGGTGGTGTTTCTTGTGTCTTATTCAGACAGTGTTTTGGTGAGTCCCACAGTGCTCCATCTCTGTAGGCTGATTTTATTCACCATATGTTTGTGATGAATTGCGTGATATTGTTTTGCTGATCTGTGGATGGGTTTACGTTTGCTGACAGCAGCAATGTTCTTGTAGCCGTGCAAGCTGATGTAAGGTAGGATACCACACAGACCAGCAAAAGGGCAGGTGTGTGTTCAGTGTTGACAAATATAACCACACAGTGCAGCTGCTGTTTTGAGTAGTAGAAGAGTAACCTTATGATATCCACTAGAAGAATTACTCACACTCAGTATACACTCAGTAACTTTACCCTCATTAAAAAAATATATATATTTGAACATATTTTAAAATGTAATGTATTCCTGTTATGGCAAAGCTGAATTTTTAGCAGTCATTACTCCAGCCTTTAGATGAAGACTGGAGTAATGACTGTTAAAAATTCAGATCCTTAAGAAATGATCCTAGATGATCCTTTAGAAATAATATTAAAGGGACATTGAACCCAAAATTTTCCCATAATTTACTCACCCTCAATCCATCTTAGGTCTATATGACTTTGTTCTTTCTGCCAAACACAATTAAAACATATCAGTGAATGGTACCTTGTTTTTGTTTTGAAGCCCAAAAAAGTGCATCCATCCATCATGTAAGTAATCCATATGGCTCCAGGGAGTGTAATAAAGGCCATCTGAAGCCAATCGATGTGTTTTTGTGAGAAATAACGCCCAGCTTCTAGTGACGGCTGTACGTAAGTCGATTTCCAGCGGAAGAGTGACCTCTGACCCGACGCATGATGTATTGATGAACATGGAAGTGCAGAGGATAGAGCAAAATAAAGCACCATGAATTAGAAGTCTAAAACAACTTTTTTTAAAAGAGAAATGTTTATGGATTTCGATATTAGAGAAGCTTAAGTCTGTTGCCCAGCCCCATTTGTTTAAACTGCAAGAGTTGTCTACTCTCACCTAAGCTTACGCTACTCTTACAGCTTTTGTCATACGTGGGGTCAGAGGTCACTCTTCTGCCAAAACTCGAATTGCGTACGGCCGTTACTGGAAGCCAGTGATTTAAAAATGAACACTAGCACCATTCGCTCCCATTATAAAGCTTGGAAGAGCTAGGATTGTGTTTGGCTGAAAGAAGAAAGTCCTATACACTTGGTATGACTTGAGTGTGAGTAAATCATGGGATAATTGACATTTTAGGGTGAACTAATCCTTTAATATGCTTATTTAGTGCTCAAGATACATTCTTATTATAAAACTGTTGTGCTGTTTTTGTGGAAACAGTCATACTTTTTTCAGGATTATTTGATGAATAATTAATTAACAAGAATTGCATTTTTTATTTTAATTATATTTTTTTTAAATATATAAATATATTTAAAATTATATTTTTTATATTTAATTACATTTTTAATTTTTATTATATTTTTATTTTGTTTAGTTGTTTTTTTAAATGTCTCTATAATATTATTATTTTTGGTATTATATCTTATATTAATTATAAAAAAAAATACAAAAGTCTGTACTGTCACTTGATCAGCATTGCTGAATTAAAGTATTAATTTCTTAAAAAAAAAAAATCTTACTGATGTCACACCTAAAGAGTAGTTTTGAATTTTAGGAAATTATGGTATACAGATGCAAATTTGCATAAATACCATTGATCGTATTCCATTAAAAAGAAAGTACAGCTATGTACACTTTTGTCTTAGTTGGTGTGTAATTAGTATTGCAACCATATTTGCATTGTACCACTCTTTCATAGTAACTTTCTGAGTAACTTTATTGTACTTTTACAGACACATGCATTTTTCTTCTTTATATAGGCTTTCTTAAGTTATGCACTAGAAAATGCATATGTATTTTATAATTGTCAGTTCCCAGTTATATTTATGCAAACGAGGCACATGAGTATAACTCAAGACACATCCATATAATAAAGGCTATATTATGCTCTTTTCTGTCTGTCTGTCTGTCTCTCTCTCTCTCTCTCTCTCTCTCTCTCTCTCTCTCTCTCTCTCTCTG
>JAOTRC010000034.1:15369429-15382152 GCA_027497675.1 Cyprinella lutrensis
ATTTAGAGATTATATATATAGATATATATATACATCATTCAGTGATTTATTTATTTTATTTTTTAGACAAACTATAACATGAGAACGATTAAACATGCATCTTAAAAATGAAAAAAATTAACTGGTCTCTAATGAACAGTGAATACTCTGTAAGCGAGAATTCAGCCTGTGACTGTCACATGAACAGCCATTAATAATGGATACGGGCTTGGCTTGCGTCTATCGGCTTACAATGGAGAGGAAAATACAGATCATCATAAAATGACACAAGGATTGTTCGCTTGAACAATGACACATAAATTATAATTTACATAAAGTGCCGTGTCTGAATGCCTCCATAAAGGCCAACAGAGCGAAGCTGTTCGTCCCGTTTATTCACTCGAGCCCGCTGCTGTGTTCATCCATCCTACTGAATTATACGCACGTCACTTAAAGCTGAACGCAACTCCCGTAAAGTAAACAGAAAGCACTGGGTCATTTCATACCTGGACAGCACGAGTGAAGAAGACGCCTGCATCCGACGCTAGTTTCTTGACATTGAAATCCATAGTGTCAGCGTTTTCACTGTGTGCGTTTCAGCAACATCAGCTTGTTGGTTGTCCCTGCAACAGGATCGACTGTGCAGGATGAAGCTGAATCGATTGTGCAACCTGGAGGTTAATGATCTTACCATCGGTTACACCAGCCATCCTCTACACGGCCTGGTTTAACCCCTTTATTATTTTAGTTATTTTGAACACAGTATATTGAGTATTTTAACTAAATTAAATTCTTGAAAAAGTATTTTTATGAAAAAATAAAATCGATTATCGGACCTATGTTAAAAAAAGAAAAACAAAAGAACATAGGCCTTTCAATGACCTTTTGGGATGTTAGTGATTCGTGATTTATTCGCATTTAAGCATGATGCATGCTGTAACATTTATTTTAGTTGAAGCCATACAATGTGCAGTTCAAAAGTATATATCTCACTTACAGTATACTGTAAGGCAGAATACCTAATAAAATTTATCAAAACTGCTAGCTCCAGGAATATAAATCCATCATTTCATAATTTGCTGACAAATTGCACAACACATGATCTTACCTGTTCAAGATGGGCTTCAATCGCATGAAATTTGATATCTAACTAACCCTTTTAAGAATATATGATACCGATTTTATACATTATTTTACTATGTATACTGCATAAATAATTTTGAGGAAAGAAAAACATTCGAATACCCACTTATGTAGCTTCACATAGCAGATGCGGAAAATGAAAGACATTTTAAAATAAGGGACCCTGTTGCTGTTGATAAGTTAGATATGTATAATTAAGTTGCCCTAGAAAAGCCAACTAACTGATATTGTATTTAAACTTATTCTTCTTCTTTTGAGACAAATTTTAGACAGTAAATCCTCCTAGAGTAGACCATTAAAGCTACGACTACCAAACTCAGCCTTGACCTTCAGATTGTTCTGACTCGGTGTGCTATATCTTTGACTACTTTGAATTTCAGTTTTCTTAAAAATTAATATTAAAAATCATAACAATCCCATAGACTTTCATTGCAGAGTGTTCAAATTGAGCCATGGTGGCCAAGTAGTGCATAACATAAAAACGCAAATCTAAACTCCCTGAATCCCTTGACTCAATTAAACTACCATTCGCTGCACTAATAAATTTTATCTATTTTATACATAATCTTTCTTTCTAACTAATCTTTCTTTCTTCGTTCTTTCTAATTAATCTTTCTTTCCTTCTTTCTTTCTTTCTTTCTTTCTTTCTTTCTTTCTTTCTTTCTTTCTTTCTTTCTTTTTCTAATATTTATTTATTTATAACTAATCTACCTTTCTTTCTAACTAATCTATTTATTTCTAACTAATCTTGTTTTCTTTGGCAAAATTTCTTTCTTTTTCTTTCTTTCTAACTAATCTTCCTTTCTTACTAATCTTTCTTTCTAATCTTTCTTTCTAACTAATCTTCCTTTCTTCTAACTTCTTTCTTTTTTATGTCTTTCTATCTCTAATCTTTCTTTCTCTATCCATCTATGGTCACGTGCTAAACATGCTAGCAATGTGTTAACCATAGAAACATGATAAATCGAGTTAAACCATGCTAACCGGTCTTCTTTTATTTGGTATGGTCCTGAACCCACTGGCACAGCCTGTGACAGTAAGCTGGAGGACTGACTGTGGAGAATGTTTGCTGTGGGTATCTCAGTCTTTTCCACCAATGCTCAAGCCTCTTTTTGAAACCATAAACAGTGAAGATGTCAATAATTCCGATGAAGTAACGATGCTCTGATCCATCAATGACATGAAGCGGGTTCTTGAAGTTGGGAAGCAGTCTCCGGTTCTGGGCCTGGAACTCTTGTAGATTTGCTGACTCTGTTCCCATCCAACTAGTTTGCTCAATTTTGTCTCCCTCAAGGCTTGTACTGTCCGTTCCTCCATTGCCACAGTGCATTTCTGTTGTGTGACACTGTGTTGTTGCACAATTTAACTCTGCGGAGAGTGCGGTGTCTTCCTCTGCAGCATGTGAAGGACTGGATGCTGCATTCACTGACCTAACAACCATTCCGAGAGGAACAGAGATTATTAGAACAAAGAACATTACCCCACTCAATGATTACCATTTGATCAAAATATGTGGCTGTCGCTTATTTCTGAATTGAAGCTCTTGGTTTTTCTGCAGCATATTTTTTCACCTGAATTTTTCATGCTTTTAAAGAAACACAAACATAGACAAAACTTTTCACATTGCTAATATCTGTGGTTGTTTATGGATGACTACATGCATGGTATACTAAACTTTACTATGCTCACTTTTTGGTACGCATGATGAGTGTTCCGAAAGAGAGATTCTCGCTGAGTTCATCCTGGTGCAGGGGCTGATGGGCCAGCAGGAGGCTGTAGTCTAACACATTGAGTGTCCGAAGAAAGGCTGTGTCGATCTCCACCTGACGCAGGAGCCAAGGACGCTGTTTATCTGTCATATGAACAAGGAGCTATAAGACTGAATGTAATGGTGCAGCAGATGAAGTCTACATCACGTTTCCTTTGCAAACACGGAACTGACCTTACCTAACTGAATGAACTGTCCTTCAAAATTAAGATCTTTTAAAACAACAATGATCTGGCTGCCTTCAGGGGATGGGTCTGTCCACCGGCTCATCTCACAGCCCTTTATATCATACCTTAAACATTGAGAGAGAAGGATGAATGTAAAGCTATTAGGAGGAGTAATGGAGATATTGGTGGGAGTGATGGATTAGATCATTATTCTTACTAAAAGTGCAAGCCAAAAGTAACACCTAAAGGGCAATGCAATTTAATGTCCAATAAATGCAAGGCTGTGAATTACAATAGGTCAAAACTAAAGTTCCATATGTGATGGGCAAGATGAGGAACATTAAATATTTACAGGACTGATAATGGACAGAGCGACAACACCATTTCCATTTATAACACAGCAAGTCTTACCTTGCATCGATTCTGTCATCAGGGTAAAATACACTTTGCATCACAATAAAGTACTTCTGCACACAGGAAACCAATAGAGTTTAATAACATGTACTGCCGGGGTCCATAAGATAATAAATAATACTGGCAGTAAATTAAAGATATTTAATAAATGAAATAATTACCATCCTCTGATGTGCAATTTTGATTCTGTGAACACCTGTTCAAGAATAAAGCATGACAATTTCTTAGACGTGATATAAAGATCAGAATTTAGGGTTTTAAGTCGTCTCATCGTCTCAATTTATTTAGTTTTATTACTATAACTATATAAAATATTTGCCCAGTAACATTTGCTTAAGTTAATTTACCAGCTGCCAGCTTCTCACCCAAAAATTTGACGAGCAGAGAGTGTGGGTACTTCTCCAGATGTTCCATGTAGATTCTCAAGTTACTCAAGAGAAATCGCACTTCTCTTTTACTCTGTGTTTTTAAGAAGAACCGCTTGTCATTACTGGACAGAGGAGAGACAATTGCGTGTTAAATGACATTTGACATTTGACATTGAGTTTACTTACAGATCCAGAGAGGGGTTTTTTTTAACTGACCTGTCTCTTTATATTCACCACTGTACTGTATTAATTGATCAAAAATACAGTACAAAGTAATTTTAAAACAATTTAAATAGCCGTTTCCAATTCTAATACTTTTTAAAATGTAATTTAATCCTGTAACAGCAAAGCTGAATTTTTAGCATCATTACTTCAGTCTTCAGTGTCACATGATCCTTCAGAACTCATTGTAGTATGCTGATTTACTGCTTGTTGAAACAGCTGCTTAACACAGTATGTCTGTGGAAACCATGATACATTATTCTCTGAGGGTTCTTTAATGAATAGAAAGCTCAAAATAACAGCATGTTAGATGCGATTAATCTCATCACAGCACTATATAGTACAGTACACAGACCAATAAGTCTATCGATGTGATTTCTTCCATTAATTCCTCTACAAGTCTGTGTCCTCTTTATGCTGTCTCTGTTGCTTATGGCCCTGCAAGCGAAACATTTATGCTGACTTACGTTAGAAAGAAGTCTGCCTTGCTCTTAGAATTGCTGATAAATTGCAGGTAGCAGCCTTCAGAGGAGAGGGACTCCTGGTATTCCTTCTCTGTCATCCCCAGGGAGCGCCGCAGACTGGAAAACACCGGCCCAGCATACGTATCCATCCTGAAGTCCTTCACACAGTCACAAACACAACTGATGAGATTCAGTAGAAATTATACGTGCTGTATCTTCTTATGTATAATTAAAGCAAAACAAGCCAACGCTAAACAGCTGCTTAGTTATTATGTCACATTTTGGGCAGTAAAGCAAAAAAAAAAGCTAAAATTACAGTAAGTAGTGTCCGCTTTTCCCATTCATCTACATGGGATGAATGGGATGAATCTACATCTACATTCAGTCTATGATTTTAAGAAAGTACCTTATGGATTTGAGTAAACTCAAAATTGTAGTCATCTTCACACAGCTCATCCTAAAAAACAAAATATATGATCAGTAATGATAAGTATTCATATTTTAGTAGTACTAGTGTTTTTCTGTTTGTTGTTTAACTGTGTGAGAGAGATGCTTTAAGCCCTGGACAACAGGCAGCACATTCATGAGTCATACTGCTGCATAGGCAGACTGGATTCAATGGAGTCTGGGGTCTGCAACATCATCTGTGTCTGTGTGTTTGTTAGCGATCGAGCACATGACTATGAGTGCCAGCACACTACAAAACAGGGCGACACTTTACAATAAGGTCTTATTTGTTAACCTTAGTTAACTAACATGAACAAATAATTCATACAAAATGTTCATGTGCATTATGTTACTTTTGAGTTTAAAATACATATATTAGTAAATGTTAAGATTAACATTAACTATGATAAATAAATGCGTTTTGACCATGACTATATTCACAATATAGCAAGTGATTGAGTGTCTTATTCCTTTTATAAAATGGTTTACAAGATAAAAATGCTTGAATGCAATTTCAGACGTGAAAAGTATCTTGTTCATCTAAAATACACTAAAGCTCAAATATTATAGTTATGATTATTATTTACTTATGCCATTTAACCATCTGCATTCTACATGGTCTCTTATTCTTGGTTAACAAGAAGCCGCCGATTTTAGCTTTAACATTTCAGCTTCTCTTGATTACTGTTCACTTGGTTACTCTTCCACTCCCCCTGCTTTGTTACTCTTGAGCAAATTACCAGAATAAAAACAGCTTTAATCAAGCTAAAACAGTGTAATACAGTGCATTTTCAGCACTACAAATACACAGTCTCCATGGAAATAAATATGCTCCTCTACAGAGGTTAGCCCACATACTTTTAATGTCAAATGGAGCATGTCTGTCTCCTTGGAGGTGTTTGATCATACCAAGCTTTTGTCAGTCTCACATTTTATTTCAATATGCACTTCCAACACTGAGCATGTAACGTGAGCTGAATTGCTTATTTCCACATGACTGTTTTTTGATTTTGATTTCATGACTCCAAACCTGTTTGATTGCAATCATCTCTGTACATATACATTTATCCATAGCAGTTTGAGTAGTGGATATGCTAACACTGGTTAATTACTAATTTATTAGATTAATAAAGAAGAAAATCTAAAACAACTCTAAATTAAGGGGTTTCTCCCCCCTAATAAAAGGCCAGATTTTCTTGTTGAAGCTTTAAAATAGCTTTGTGAATAGGCAGAAATATATATTTCTTAAGCAAATTAGCCTATCTTATATGGACCCCGCAGGGCAACACTCTTGCTCTGACTGCATTTTTCCCCTCTGTAATCTTAAAAATGGAAAAAGTGATATTCAATAGGGACTGGATGGGATGTAGGTTCATACGGGAATACTCACACGTAAATGGTTGTTCTGCACAGCGGCAAACAGCCCTTCCTTCATCATACAGGTGAGACTGTAGAACTCATGCTGCTGGTCAATCTCAAACAGACCCAGCAGTTTCAATTGCTGCCTCAGTCCACCCCACCGTTTCCTCTTCACTGTTCGACCGTGTCGGCTCACACTTGGCCCTGACATCTCCATCTACAACATACAATAGCCATTTAGTTCTTGCAAAGCCTTAGTAGAAACCACATGCAGACAGATATAAGGTTTGTTTACTGACAGATCACTGATTCGTTTTATCAGTATTCATTTTTTTTATACTAAACTTTAAAAAATAGTTGAATATATGTATGTTTTATATAAATAATAATAATAAAGTTAAAAGTTGTTACGCACTCTATACTTATGATTTAATGGCAAGGATTTGACATCATCTTGAAACTGGTAGAATTCTGTCTCCCTGACAACAGATAAACAAGTCAAAATCTCTTTCTATTCAAGTGTCTTGGAGTTCTTAATGTGCAGTCACTCAGACAGGAAAATATGAAATGTTTTGAAATCCGTCTTTGGTATTGAATGCAGCACCATCATCATCATCTAGCATCCCATTACTACTCTTTAAAGACATCAGTATTTTGTTTGCACGCAAGGAAATCACAGTTGCTAACCACTGTAGACAATTTTGCCTCAGTTCAGTCAATTGTCAACTGAATGCCAGAGAAATTTTCAATCAGAGGTTTATTTGTCTCCAGAAATGGTAATCAGATGTTCTGTAAGAAGAAATTCAATTTTCCAATCTCGTTACAGGTTTTTCCTCCCTCGGTCTGTGGCTTAAAAAGACCTCTGTCATCACATCCTCGTATGAAGGACAGAATTAAGTGAAAACCAAGTCCGAAATAAAGTTTTAGATTTATAAAATTGTGAATCCGACATGGTTTGTAGCCTATTTGGAGTACATTTTAATAAACAGAACATTTTAAAACGGGAAGACGTTTGTTGAACTTGAGTTATACTTTCACTTCGATAAAAAGGAATATATATATAAAATATTATGTACCCACCTCCGTGCGATTCATAATGTGGTCACTAATACATGTCGTCGTCCGTGAAGATCAGAGCATTGGTTCTGTCCTGCGTGACATGACACGGCCAGTGTGTGTGTGTGTGATGAGCCGCTGCTCGCGCTCAATCAGTCTCTCATCACTGCAGCGGCCCATCCCACAATCACAACACAGCAGCAAACACACTGTTACTGAATACATACACCACAACTACTAACTGACCGAGTATATACAACACTGAATATTAAATATGAATATATAAAGTGCAACATTGATTGGTCCATATGTTTTAAATATGCATTTATATTATATATAATATAGCCCAGTGGCCCACTATACAAAATACAAAGTAATGTCACCAATCGATCTCATTCACTAGTTTATGATATATGACACGAATTGTATGAGTTTGATAGATTGTATGAATTTGATAGATAGATATATCGATAGATATAAAATAGATAGATAAAGTAATACATATAAAATGGGTGAGAAAAACAAACACATGACATTGTACTAGATGTTGCATATTTTATTATTTTTATGTGGGATTGTGTATGGTTTTACAGAAAGTTCTCTCTCCCATTCTTTTTTAGATTTTTGTCCTAAATTATTTTGCTGCTATAAGCAAGCACTCTACTTTATAAATATGTTTATTTACAACATAAGAGAACAGTTAAAATTCCATTTAGATGCCATCCAGATATAAAGTACACAGATATCTACCCCATTGTCTTAGATACCGAAATTATGATCTCATGTACTATTTGCCTTTAACTTCCTGATAATGGATATTATTCTCCAAAGCTGAACATCTCACTACCAGTGTGGTCTAAATGTAGATGTACAAAGCTCAATTAAACTATTGTTTAACTAAATGTTCAATAATGCTTTTGGCTACTAAAATGAACTCTATTTTTATTTTACCAAACACATGAACATGACTGGAATCCAGGAGAGCAGTTTCACGTGGCTGTGTACAGAAAGTGTTTCATGAGTGAAATCAACACAGTTCGTTCTTCTGACCAGATCAAACACAGCAGCATGAAGGGTCCTAATCCATTTTCTTAGGCTTTCGATTCTTCCATGTTACGACTCCTATGAAAGTGCCTGAAACAAATGAGGGTAAATTTGATCACTAGATTAAACAGAGAAACATTTTCTGTTTAAAACTTTTTCTTGCAATCTAATGAAGATTTAATGGTTAAGTCTCATTCACTCTTATGTCTAGTATGTACTGAGGCATAAGTAATTAACATGGTTGTGACATATTCCTTGCTTTACTTACCAACAAATAGTAAGAGGATTAATGCTGCGACTCCAGGAAGTATGACTGAATATTCACGTGGAAGAAAATAGCTGTGGATTACATGGTCACTGTCTACGAAAGGCTGGAACAAGGGCAGAATAGTTTGCATCAATGTTTGATCATTTCAATATTTGTTCAGTAGCATATGAAAAAAAAGAATGTCTTAAGAAAAAAAAAAAAACTTACCAAGACTATGACCCAAATAGTGTAATATGAGAACAGTAACAGACTAAAGCCAACAAGACCAAAGCCAACAGCTTGATCTGCTCCAGTTGCCTGAAAAGAAATAGTGTTTAGGGTTTAAAGTCTCACTTTTCTATATGTCAATATATAAAACAAATATAACATTTTGAGGATTTAACATTTAGGATTTGTAATGTTCTCCATAATCCAAACTGAGAAACAAATGATAACTCAAATTTATCTTGCAAAAATAACATGGTTGTGGTGTCTTGTGGTGCAGGGATGAGGTCATCTTGTGGCAGGGATGAGGTCAAAACACTAAAGATTAATAATAATTAAAATAAGGTCTGACACTGTGATATAACTTGACGATACTTTTAGGGTTTTTGTTATATATACTTGAACGGTTTTCTCCAATGATTAATCAACAACGTAAACTGCACACACTCACACGCCAAAAAAGTACTTATTTACTTATTTAACTTAATACAAATATATATATTCTGAAATAAACATAACAACTTCGAACGTTACAGACCGTATTTCCCCCCTAAATAGATAACAAACAAAAAACATTGTAAAAAAAAAAAAAAAAAAAAACATAGGTGTCCAGATCTCGAGGTAATGTTTTGACGTCATCACTGTAGGCTATCTACTAAATGGCCGAATCTCTGTGGCAGGGCAAATTGCATTCAACAGCGGTCATAAAGAAATGAACAAATGTATAATATTGAAGTTGAACAAATCAATGTAAACGGACAAATAACTGTTTTTGTATGGGTGAATTATGTACTATGAAAATAGTAACGTTAGCTTATTTATCGCAGTGGAAAGTTTGACAGTTAATCACTAGAAACAATGTGGCGCCCTGTAAAGTGTAATATTGATATATTTAAAGTGAAAACGACAAAGACACAACACTTTTACATCCATTCAGTTAATCTTACCATTATGTACTTGCCACTTCCGTATGGAACCAAAATTAATGAAATCTACTTCCGACTAACAACGGAAGTCGGGCTAGGAAATGTAGTTTTTTTTTTCGTGCTAGGAAATGTAGTCTCACTGTGGTAATTTTATTGTTCACCACACGAGGGCGCTCAAAGACAAATATTTAGGCGAACGTCTCTCAAACGGTCTCTCTATTTCTGTTTTAGTTTTAATTTTTGTTGTAAGTAACCCGTTAGCCGAACTACAGGAGAGGATACATAAAACAGCATAATCCCCGTGCAAGTTGTTTCGCAAAAAAGGTTGTTAAATAACGGAATTGGTCCTTGCATCAGTGGGTTGGTATATGTCTACGTGTCACATAAACTAAGTTAAACTTTCAGAGGAACTAAGTTTAATAAACTTAGATCAGGTTTCACATGGCTTAGATTAAGCCAGGATTAGGCCCTAGTTTAATTAGGATATTTAAGTATCTTTTAAAAATGTGCTTATATATTTATGCTTTAAAAAACATTACTGGTGTGCCTATTGAAACAACACAATGGCACTGACATATTTTAAGATATGTTAGTGAAAGTTGCTTTCAGTTAAAACAGCTCATGCATTTTAGTCTGGGACAAGGCTTATGTATTGTCTATGAAACTGGGGGCAAGTAAATGAATTCTAATTCAAAAACTAAACAAGAATGGGACAGTTTGGAAACATTTAGTTTCAGCTTCATTTCTCGCGAATAAAATAGTTATAGCGAATAATTAGTTTTAAACTGAACATTTATTTTTCATGTGGACGTGGTGTATTTAAATATGTAAATACACAATTAAAATGTAAATAAAAATAAAAAATAATTAAAAATGTAAATAAATAAAAATGTAAATACACAATTCACAAATAAATAATTCATAATTAGCTGGATGTTGTTAAATAAATCACACAAACAAAGACTGTGTATTGTAATATCCAACAATATCTTTATTTTCCCAACATAAACAACCTCATCAGACATTTACATTAAAGAAAGAAACATTCACATTTAAGTGTAGAAATATAGTTCCGGTCCATCGCTAGAAAGTATCCTCTCCATGCATGAAACCAAACATAAGACCAAGAAAACTTTGGAGAAACACCACATTGCTTAGGTGTGATCTTAAAATATAAATATTTGTCACAATCAGAAAAATAAATTTATTTCCATAGTACTTTAGTGGTAAATTCATTTATATGTTATATACTTTTAAAGAAATCTCCAGAATACAATTTGTTTTCTAATGAATTTTGCTGTTATTAAAATGGATGTTATCCCGAAAAGCTTTCAGTAAGTGCATAGCTTAAATCCTTTATGTTAGTAAAGGAGAAATGCAGATCAACATTCTAGAGAAGGTGTGAGTGACATTAGTTAGTCCACAGTATTTAAGTGCTGTCGTAGTGAACATATACATATTTATCTAAAGTTTTCAGTGTCCTGGAGCCTGTGCCACTCAGTATAGTTCATACCCATTTTGCTGGGTTCCATTTGGTCTTTTTAATTATTTTCTTTAAACTGATTAAATACAATATATTGATTTACGTGAATGAACACGTGTCAAGTGAACAACATCAAAGGGATCCAGATTACTGAAATGTAAAACTTATAAAAAATTACATCATCTGTCTTGCTTACAACATGAACTTTTGCATATAGACCCCTAGTCATCTCCCTGCAACAGCATCTTAAATAGATAGATCACACACACACACACACACACTTCTACGTTAGAAAGATCACAGATTAGTCAAAAACTACAAACATCAACATTATAAAAGTCTATAAAGAGAGAGAAGAAAGAAAAGAGAACAATAGTCACAATGGTCATTATTTCATGCCATCACAAATGTTAGACAAGAGAAATATTTTTAATCAAGGTTGAGGGAAAAAAATCCCACAAAAAAAAAAAAAACATCAAATGAACCAGCCAGCTGGTTCGAAAAACAGATACGACAGAATAGAGTTATTGTTTTAACAGCTAAAAGTGGACAACAGGTACAAAGAGTAAACAACAAAAACATTTAGATACGTTTTTCAGTGTATTTATAGAATCCCTTTACACTAGCAAATTAGAAACATCCAGAACACCAGGCTTTATCAGGCTGCATAACTACCGTATATTTTCCACTTTTAAAGTTAGTGTTACTTTACGTTTCCAGGAGTATTAATCCTGTAGAGAAGCAGCTGGAACATGCCAGACTCACTTGTTACGTTAAAACGGCATGAATAATAACATAGTTTATTAATATAAATTTTAAACTTTTAAATGCTAACATTGATTCTGTTTAAGCACGTCATTTTTTAAGCCACTGGACAGGTGAAATATTTAAGGGCCAAGAATTCCCTGAACAAACTCAAAAATGGGCTTTCACAAAACGACAGGCCCACATTGCACTTTTCTCTCAACTGACAAAAAAAAAAAAAAACAAGTGTTAAAAAAAAACTCACAATGTCAGTTTATAATTTGTGGTCAATGCTCTCAGATCAACTGAGAAAGATTCATGTCCATGATTAAGATCATGAATTAGATGACACACAAGCAGTACATGACAGAGAAACAGAAAACTGAGCTTTCCGTTGTGTTTCAGTCATGCCTATTGTACACTGTTTCCTAGCGCACACCAGGTGCCGGTCAGAAACACAGTTGCCAAGGACAGACGTGTGACTATGAGTCACTGTCTCTGATCTAATTCTAAAAACAATGCAATTGTTCAGCTGTGTCTTTACAACAAGGACTCTACAAATCATTTGCTCTTGCTTCTGAATAGAGCCCGACCGATAAAGGATTTTGAAGGCCGATACAAATATTTTGAATTATTTTTAAAATCTGATATATCGGTCGATATATAT
>JAOTRC010000034.1:15382252-15406103 GCA_027497675.1 Cyprinella lutrensis
GATTTGAGGCAGGGGAAAACATATAAGGAGATTAAAACAAAACCACTGGATGGATTTTTATCATTAAATGATGGTTGTGTGCAGGCACTGACAACACACATTGCAATACAATCAACTTGTAAAAGTGCATGTACCATTATGTGACCCCTTTAACCTCCACTCAGCTCTTTCATACATGTCAAATAATGAAACGAAAACGCACACCAATTTCTTCCCTTGTGTGGAGGCTTTAGTTGCAGCATTGGCCTGGGGCTACAGGAAGTGGTCTGGATGAGAGCTTTCTAAAATTACACCTGTTTGTTTCCGTTCCTGGCACCAAGAGCAGACTGAGTAATCTGCCTCCTCACTGTTCTGTTAGTGTGTGTGTGTGTGTGTGTGTGTGTGTGTGTGTGTGTGTGTGTGTGGGCATGCTTTTAGTTGACATGTATCCCCAGTAAGTGTTCTCCTGTTTCAAATGTTGCTTTCATTTAAATATGTATGGATATCTATATAGGCGGGCTCCAGAACCCTTTTCACCAAAAAGGTGAAAAAGATTTTTTTTGTTTGTTTTTAAATGCATTTTTGAAAGAGCCAATGCAAAAACTAATATTTTACTATTTTTGATTAATTTCCAAACATTTTTTTCAATAATATTTCGATATTGATAACTTGGCTTCATAAGCAACTTAAAAAAAATGCAACAAACAATAGATAATATCGTTTATTATGGAATTTATTGTGTTGGGTTTTCAAATTTCCACCTGAACAGCATAAAACCGTGTGTGTGTGTGTGCTTGATTTTCTATGCTGGTGGGGACTTCAAACAAGCTTATCAAACATACAGAATGAGGTTGTTGTTTTTATTGTAAATGTAAAAATGCAGAATGTGTTGTGTGATGAGTAGATTTAGAGGTAGGGTTAGTGTAAGGGGATTTAATGAACACTTTGTACAGTATAAAAACCATTACAACCATGGAGAGTCCCCACAAAGACAGCAAACCAGACATGTGTATGAGTGTGTGTTTAAAGCCCGACGAATAAAGGATTTTTAAGGCCGATACCGATACTAATATTTGTTGGTTTTAAAATCCGATATATAGGCCAATATTATTATTATTTTTTATTTTATTTTTTCAGAAATGTGCAACAAAACATTAACAGATTTCCCTAACATTAGTTATTTGTAATTATTTATGAGTTTTAAATAAAATAATGCATTTTAAAAAGAAACTTTTATTGTCACAACAGAACAGACTGTTGATAGTGGCATTAGCTAGCTTTGTGGTTAGCTAGTCTATGATGAGCCATAATTTAGCAATGGATAACGTCATACTGCAAATTGTAAAACATACATTTTCAATACAACAGGCCAAGGAGAGATGATGCGTCTCATTGCTATAACTGTCACATGCTATTAAAGAAATACTTTAGTCACATTGTTAAAAGTTAAAAGGACAGTCAGTCAGTTACACTGTAACAACGTAACGTAACTAATTCTAGCAAATTCCGTTTCACTCCGACTCATTTAACAGCAGCAAAACTGGACATGATAGTCACAAATTTTGTCATGCTTATTTGAGCTAAGAGAACTGATGGGGATGTTCTTTTAATTGTTATTCAAGCAATGTGTGTCTCTTAGAGTGCCCTCTGGTGGACAAACTATACAACTCCAACACTCATGACATGGTTCGAGCGCATTTCGTCCGTTTTTATTTTATTTTTTGAAATGTTCATTTATCGGCCATTATAACTGCAGATACCGATAATTTGGAAAATACCTAATATCGGCCGAGAATATCGGCCTGCCGATATATATCGGTCTGGCTCTACTTCTGGATATACAATCTTGCTAGGATACAAGTCATTCGAACATTTTGATACTGACAAAAACCCTAGTGAAAGAATGCCACCAATACCTTGGCTGTACTGTTTGTGTTTGTGTTGTGTGCACAGAGTCACACAATTTTTTGAAGCTGAAACCAGCAGCAAAGGGAAAAATTAGAATAGTGAAAGAGAAATACTGACAGACTGAGTTACAAAGCAGGAAATTTACTGAAAGAGAAAGTGAAAGTGAAAGAGAGGGGGGCAGTACAGTATATTTGTGTATGTCATGTACACCAGTCCAGCTGGAACATCGGTAAGCAAACCCTTGCCCACCTCGGACAAACAAGCACAAGTGTTGAGATACTGAAAATGGTTAGAAAGAATGGATGAATACGGGGAGAATGGTTTTCTCTGCCTAAGACATACTTGTATGGCCAGCCATACATGATTTCAGGTAATGTTTACCACAAGCCAATTGACTGGTTACTGAATTATTAAATTGAATGTGACGGCTGATAACGGACTAGAAATGCATCAAAAAGAAATAAAAGAGACTAAATGACCCCTATTTAAAACAGTAAATAAATTTGAATCTAATATTGAACTGAATTTCCGTCTTTGGACTGCCCTCATATTTCACAGTGTTAGACTGAAGTTCCCATCGTGCCTCACTTCTTAAGGCATTTCAAGTAGTTTGTATTCTCATAATCCTCTGTAAATATTTACGATTATTAACTCTTGAAAAAAAAAAAAAAAACGTACCCACCACCATTTTCATCAGCATTTGTAATGCATGGTTAAGGTGTTATGGTTGTAGTAAGTCAGACCCACAAGATGAGCGATTTGTAAAGTTAGTTACTACTCTGTTACTCAGTTATTCTACTCTGACATACAGTCTTGCGCTCTCCATCATTTAAAAATAAAAAAATACAAGTGGCTTTGTGAAAGAATGATGGCTGCGGCCTCAGTGTTCTAATGGCTCTCAATCACCACCGGTTCAAAAACACCCGCAGACACCCTGCCAAAAAACAAAAGAACCATATCACACATGATACTGAAGCACAACTGAGTGCAAATGTGTTCCTGAAACCAGTTATTTTAAATTGGAATAAGTTAACAACATTACTGTTTTTACTGCATTTTTTCAACAAACTAATGCAGCTTTAGTTAGCATAAGGGACTAGATTTAAAAAATCTTACCATGCCCAAACTTTTGAATGGTAGTATACGCAATAAATGAATAATTCAATTCTTACTAGACTTTTCTACATTTATAATACTGAGTTAAAAAGGCATATAAAAGAGTACTAATTTACCTATTGACAAGCTGGATGCCACTTAATGCTGTGGTACCATCTCTACTGATAAAAAGTGTTAAGTTGCTGTCTGTGAGAGAAAGAGAGACGGAATGATGAGCTTCAGAGATGGGAAGGCTTCATAAGTGAGTAGTTTTGTAGTATCAGTATTGTATCAGTGTTAAACCTAAATAAATGGGCTAAAGAGGAGTTCACCTTCATTGTTGCTGACATCCGCAAAGTTCTGACTCTGCACAATCTTCTCCACAATATCATCTGCATCGATTCGTGTGTCGTCCACCCATGTGGGATGGCTCTCCACAGAGTCCTTCTTTCTCCTGTGTAGATAAATAGATACTTCTTTTCTTTCAAGTATACTCAGTCAGGTTATACTTTGTGTTTAGGCTATATCCCATTTTTGCTCGTGCAGTTAAACATAAGACAATAAAATAACTTTGAGTGACTCCGCCCACCTTGAGAGTCTGTTTGGGGGCAGAGCAGGCCGAGGGGGACGTGGGGGCCTCTCTGGTTTGACCACCTCTTTCTCCGGCTCTACGGGGCTCTCGATAGTTGTAGACGTGCCTCCTGACGTGTTGCTGCTGCTGGTGGAGGTGTTCCGCCGGTGCTGGGACAGATCTGTCAGGCTAGAGGAGTGGGAGTGCTCTGTGCTGTAGCCTAAGTGAAGGACAAACACATCCAACAAATCAGTACATCAGTGATGTAGCTCTTCTCTTGACCATAGCAGTAATTTACAAATTAAAAGCAAAACTCTCCAATGCAAAAAAAGTAAAAAAAAAATCTAAATCTATTTATGGTTATATTGAATGCAAAAAAAAAAAATACAATTTCTTTTTCACTGTTTACATCAATAGTTTTGATCAAAAGTGACAAAGACAAAAAGATTTCTATTTCAATTGATCAATTAATCTTTAGAAAACAAGTATCACTTTCTACAAATAAACATTCAACTGTTTTCAATATTGATAATAATAAACACGTTTATGAATGTTTACAAACATGAACGTCATGTTTCAATTGACACTAAAAACTGGAGTAATGATGCTGAAAATTCAGCTTTGCCATCATAGAACTAAATAACTATTGTTTTATAACTAAACAGTTATTGTAAATAAATTGCAATACATTTTCACAATATTACTGTTTTTACAGCCTCGGGGAGCATAAGAGGCTTCTTTCAAAAACATTTAAAAATCTAACAGACCCCAAACTTTTAAACGGTAGCGTTCCTTAAAGGCATACTCCACCCAAAAATGAAAATTCTGTCATCAATTACTTACCCTCAAGTTGGTGCAAACCTGTATGAGTTTTTTTCTTCTGCTGAACACAAAGGAAGATATTTTGAAGAACGATTAGAACTTTGGCACCATTGACTTCCATAATATTTTTTTTTTTACTGTGGAAATCAATGGTGCCAAACATTCATTTGGTTTCAATCGTTTCAAAATATCTCAATTCTTCAAAATATCTTCCTTTGTGTTCAGCAGAGAAACAAACTCATACAGTTTTGCACCAACTTGAGGGCGAGTAATTGATGACAGAATTTTCATTTTTGGGTGGAGTATCCCTTTAAGTGAAAATTTCTCTCTGTTTTGTTTTTAGATCACAAATATTGCTCTTGTGTCCTGTATTATAAAATGCACAAAATTGTATTCAATTATAAGTCTAAATGATTAAATGTAAATGATAGAAGTTTAGATTGAAGGGTTTTTTTATACTGTAATCAGCTATAATCTGTACCTGATGTTCTTTTGATCGTGCCCTGAGTCCCACCTGAGATTTTGCTATGTTGGCTGGCAAAACTGGAGTTGCGAGAGTGTCCCGTGTGGAACACTTCATCTGGACTGGACAGGTTCTCCTCCAATCCCTGCTGAAGGCCTCCTGTGAACAAACAGCTTCAGGTTGACTCCATTCATTATAGAACACCAAAATGTACCTATTTCAAGATAGTCTTTACAAGATCATAATAAAATATTTAAACTGTACACTTTGAATGCAATTACAAGTAGAAAGCTTTTATCAGCTTGTTAACGTTCTCCACAATTTCAGAAGAGATGCGTTGGCCTTACCCGAGTGGTTCACAGAGGGTCTGGTTTTGACTGATCGGCGAGTGCCGCCGCCGAGGGGTGCAGAAGAGTGGTCAGCGGTGCCCTCTCCCTTGCGGTCCAGCTGCAGAGAGGGGTCCTGCCCAGCCATGGCAATGGTCTTAGCTGTGCTCACAGGCCTGAGGAGGAGAAGAGAGACAACTTTAGATGTCACCACTGAGCAACAGGCGCATGTGTTCTCTCTATGGCCTAAAACACAGGAGGGGTGCTGTACTGACCATGGATCAAAAAAAAAATGCACTTTTAACTAGATCAGTGGTTCTCAATTTTACAGAACTCCAATTTCAAAACTTCAAAACTTTCAAGAGCTGAATGTTCTTCAGGAATCACACTTCTAAACAAAGAATATATATGATATTTTTAGTAATTTGTGATTTAATGGATAAGGATTAAAAATACGGATTTGTATAAATATTTTTTTACTTACAATTTCTACATAATAAAATATTTTAGAGTTTTATGTAAGTAGAAACAAGTGCATTCTTAATAAAATGACACAGCATTTACATGACTTTTCCAGGAACAGAAATCACACTTTTAAAATTCATCCAGGTCTTCCAAGACCATGGTTCTTCAAAGAAAATACAGTGGTTGAAGACAGCAAATTAAATTAAGAAGTATCTTGTTTTGTAATTATTTTAGTGTATTTTAAATCTTGTTGTCCCTTATTTGAAATCATTGTTAGCTGACTTGAGGCTTGAGAATTTTTCTGAGGCCTCTGGGAGAAAATTACTGAACTAGACAGATGCAAAAAGTTGATATACACTATACAATACACTCACGTTTTGAAGCAGGGATCTCCAGAGAGAAGAGTCATGCCAATGGTAACCTGGGAAGAGATATGACAATATAAAAGTGTTAAATGTAAAATCATAACAAAAAATGTTGATACTAAAACAGACTGCTTGTGGGAACATACACATAAATCAAGATTAACTTGAGTCAAAATTACCAAAATATCTATGATTAAGTGTTATCTGTTGCTTTTTCCTTCACATTTTTCCTCCTGACATTTCTAAGAGACAGTGAGTCAGTCAGTCTGTCATTTCAGGGACTTATGAGAGGGTTTGAACAGTCAAGTTGCCCACACAGTGTAGCAGCTCTAGATGACATTGTCTGTGGTGAGAACAGCCCTTCTGCCTCCTATTAAAATAAACTCAGAAGAGGCTAAGAAGAATGCAGAGAAAGAGGATCCTGGTGTTTCAAGATGAAAAAGGTAGTGCTTTTGGTCTGTCTGACTGTGTGTTGCTGGCCCATAAAAAGGGACATGTCTAGTCTCACTCCTGAAATGAAATAAGAGACAACCAGCACCCACGCCTATACTCACAAGCATGTACACAAACAAGAACACACTCACCTTTAGTATAGAGTTGTCCTGCCGAGTGTTCTTGGTGTCGTAGCCCTCCAGTATACAGCAGCGAACCGTGGAGCCTGAACCAGCAAACTCCGCCAAGTTGAGGTCAGCAAAGCCCAGCTGGAGAGACAAAATAAAGATTTTATCACCAGTACATCAGCCATACAAAAAAGCAAGCTCTAAACACTCCCAAACATGCCTTCAAGTGAGTTCTGAACTCCCCTACCATTAGCTTTATGATCATGACACTAGGAATGAGTCAGGACGTAAATCTAGGGCTTTACTGTTTTTCACATTTATCCTTTTTTCATCTTCTGGAATTGTTAATTAAGGGTAGATTTTAATTCAGAGTAAAAAAAAAGTCTGTTAAGCTGTGGAAGCATGAAGGCTAGTTTAGGGAAGAATGAACAGAAAGGGTTAACTCTTAAGAGTGCTCTTATATAACTACTACAGGCATGTGAAGTTGGCAGAGTCAGTCATGCATCAAATCCCTCTTTGATTCGGACTCGATAAAGGTTTCTCCAACACTACTGGCAAGCATGGTTGTTACTTTCTGCATACATTCCTCGGCAATCTCTCACTCACTCTTCGTTCTCAAAAAAAAAGTTCTCTGAAAAGTTCTATTAACCTTGGTTAATGATATAACGGTAGCTGATATAATTCTTTCCATTTCCTTTATTGGATGAATAATACCCAACACAACACAGTCAGCACTGGTGCACGTGAGCAGCTGGCCTTTAAAAATCATTGATGTGTGATATTACAGCAAGGTACAAAGGGACTAATGCACACACAGAATAGGTCTTAATCTGTGTTTCCGAAATTTAACAAAAGTCTTACGGGGTTGGAATAACATGAGGGGGAGTAATTGCTAACAGAATTTTAATTTTTGGGTGAACTAACACTTTAACCTGTATGTTAAATGCTGACTCTGATTTAAAAAAAAAAAGTGAGGGTCAGACTATTGTCCTTGCTATTATGTAACAGTTATTAATAAGCTAAATGACAGCAAACTGCAAAAGGCAGGAGAGACTGAGACATTAGGGTATTTTCCCATGTTCTCACAGATCTGTGCATACATGTGTGCCATTCCTTATCTATATTTGCTTTTCCACTGCTACCTTTAGCACAATACATTTCCTCTGACTGGCACACTTCTCCTTTTAAGAAATGACTGCTGTCCTTAAAAGGTTTGTGTAATTAACTGACAATTATTAAGTTATTGATCAAACTCTCAAATTCCTGTTAACTCATTTCAAATATACTTTCATTACATGTTAGCTCATTTCAACTCATGTCAATGTACTGTAGCATTTAAATATCTGTCATAGCAAAGGTTCCCTTTTTTCATCTTAAAGGCACAATATGTATTATTTTTCTGCTTTAAAAATAGCAAAAAATATATCTATATCTATGTTATATTTCTATTAGATGTGTACTTACATTATCCTGACAGTTTCCACCAACTTTCAAATCCGGAGAAATTTATAGTTTAATTCGAAGACACGGGCCGTTTCGTCGCCCGTCTATGGCGTCATGTAACCTTTGACTCCTCTATTCTCTCTAACTTCCTGCAGAACCCAATGGAACCGCCAAACACAAAGGGGAACACCACCAATAAAAGCAAAGAAAATGATGAAGAAAAAAGTAGTAGCTAGTATCATTTTGCAACTGCACCAAACTTGACCGAGACTATTGTGTGTAATATTTATATTAGTCTGTCTGTATTATATAGTTATGGACCGCGATTACGCTTTGCCTACACATTCTGCTGCTGGAGCCAGCTCAGTAAAGCGCAAACGTCGGTGTAATGCGTCAAATGTTTACATTTACGTTATTAATTGCACATGGTCCCTTTTAAATAACAATAAAATAAAAAAATCAAATCAATAGGGGTCTGATAATTCATATATCTCTCTGTTCGAAAAGACGTGATTGTCAAAATACTTAGAATGAGTGAGGAATGTGGGGAATGACATAGTACGCGTGTTCCAATGAACACTGTATTGCTGGTCCGCGTGCGCACTCCCTCCTCTCTCTCCCTCAGAAGGCTGGTTGTCATTGAAAGCGACAACTCCCTTGAGCCCACGCTTTTTCCAGACGTCATCAAAGTACGTCTTTTGTTATTATTTTGATTGAGTGACCCCCGGTGGCCAAAAATTACATACTGTACATTTAAAGGTCATATTCAACCCCCTCCTTCCTGTGTTTCTCCCTCATTCCAGGTTACAGTCCATAGATTTGACCTCCCTCATTCCAAACTTTTGCAGCATCAGCACACTGTTTTGACAAACTGCTCCTGTTCAGGATGTAAGGGATCAGTAAATGAAGAGAAGTGGACACGGATGCACACTCCCAAACAAAACATCCTCCTGTAACTCATTACAAACATAAATGTGCCAAACATGTCTCTCTGCAGTAATTTGGCCATGATGACCTTAACCAGCATTTACAATGTCACATGCCCAAACAACCAGCGGCATTGCTATGAGCGTAACAGAAGTGCTCCATGTTATATATATTTATAGATCACACTAAGGGCTTTTGTTTAGGGAACGTCGCACATCCTTTGTTTGTTGACACAAGAGAAATGGCCTGCCTGTGTCAGACTTTTCTGTAATTATTAAACATGTGTGTTCAGCCTTTTATCTATAGTCTATTATCACTAATTGCTTGGATTTATTGTACAATTAATGTAGGGTGGTACAAGCAATGCCTGATAACTGTGTGATTTCGAGATTCTCAAGGTGTGGAGACACATGTCTATGACAGGTCCAGACCAGATCACAGAATCCCTAAAACTATCCTCCCACTGCATTACACAATTTATATTTGCTTATGCAGTATTTCCTGGTGTGAGTGTCTCTGAGTACAGTATGCATACTTGTGTGTATATGCATGTGTCTCACAAGAGCTTTGTGTTTATAAACACAAAACCCTGAGAAAAAAGAACAGCGTGAGAAAGAAATCTATGATGATCCCTTGGAGACAGTATGTGTGGAAGAAAAAAAATCACAAGGAGAGAAATAAAAAAAGAGAGTGGGATGAGGATAAAGCTCTTACCTTTGAAAAAGTCTTTCCACCTTTAAGTTCCTGGAAGTAAAAAAAAGAGAGAAAGCTGGTAAGAGATTATTTGTTATGTAATATGTTTGCCGTTGGTGGTGATGCTATGAAGTAAAGGGAGTGAAGGGTAATAAGAGCCATGGGACAGTAGATACACTGTACTGAGTAAACCAAACATCAGAACTCACTGAATAGCTCCACAATCTAATTGTCAATCAGGATTATGAGTGTTTCTTCACCCATGGGTACATTTTATCCAATCATTCATCTTTAAATGTTGCTTCAAATGCCTTTTATGCTATATTTTACCCTAGACAGTTCTAACTTAAAATATGAAAGTGTATTATAAAAAATATATATTTTAAAACTATGATAATTTAACCAAATACAGAAATAAATAAACCAATTCAATAGAACAATTTGCCCCAAATAAAGTATTTTCCAGCTTAGTGTAATTGGTTACAAGACAAAATTGTCAGTGAAGGGCATACATGTGATGAGATAGATGCACATTTTTTATTGTGCATCTTATTTTTTTATTATGCAAAAAGTGTGAAAAAGATATGTAACTGTGTTAAGATACATAGGGCCAGATTTACTAAACAGGGCAAATTAGCGTGAGAACGCAATTCCGATGGGAGAGGAAAGTTTTGCACATGATCTAGAGACGACGCACACATTAAAGAATACAGACACAGCCAGATAATTTCCATGAAGATCAACACAATCTACCAAGAGCAGCGCAAATTAGTGTAGGGTCGCAAACAAGCAGAGCCAATGATAATCAAGCGCGGGTAATCTACTAAAAACACAGGCGCCGAATGGGTTAAAATATGCTTTTTTTACATTAAATAATGGCGCAAATACCAGTTAATTGGCTTTATGCACAGCTGCACTACGTCCTGAACTTCAGCCAGCTCCTTTGTTTCCTGTCTGCCACTATGGGATAAACTGATTAATTCAGGTGTGCCAGACCTCAGTAGTCACAACAACAATAATCACTCAGACACACCTGGATTAATCAGTTTTGCTAATAATGGGAGACAGTAAACAAAAAAGCTGGCTGAAGTTCAGGAAGTAGTGCAGCTGTGCATAAAGCCAATTAACTATTGCACAAACCTTATTAATTCACCTTGCTTGATTCATTTAAATACTCTCCTCTCATTTTGCATCTGAAAGGGAAACTCCTGCGCTGCAAAAATAACTGTGTCCACGCCTTCTCAGCACACATTTTTCACTGTATGTCTTTAGTAAATCCTGACAGAAGTTTCACTTTTATTTTTAATGGCAAAAGAGGGTATGCGAAGGCACAAGCTATTAGTAAATCTGGCCCACGAAATGCTGGCTATGAAATAAACCTTGAAACGAAAAAGAAAAAAAGAATCCATCATAGTCCACAGGGCCAAAAGTGTCTCCAACCACACCTTCTAAAAATGCTTTGAAAATAATCATCACTTCTGATTAAGATAAGAACTCTGTGTGTGTGAGTGAGACTAACCTTACGCACAGACACTCTGCAAATACAGGGATCCAGGACCCCCGTGGCAGGAATGGCACTCATCTTACACACAAAGGAGAACTTCTTTCGCCAGCGAACACAGTTCTCCTGAACCTCCTGCCTGTAGAGAGACCAATAGAGGAGTTATTATCAGCATCACTATAAATCTTAGTCAGTCTTTATAAGCCAGCCAGTGGAATATTACTGAGGAGGCCAAAGATAAAACAAATAACATGATGAACATATTATGATTAACAAATGGACAACATAATCAGTTTGGATGAGTTTTCAGAAAGTTCACAGGGTCAGAGATCATTGTGAAAGTCTGGTCATAGATGAAAGGATTTCTGCAATCAATTCACCATTACACCCTTAATCACCATCTGTGTGAAATAACAGGACTTTGCACAGGAAACAAGAACGTTAAAGCTGAGCTTGAAGTCATAAATGAAGCCACACTGTAGCAGTAGACGTTGTAAAAGAGACGGTACAGTATGAAATCCCAAAGAAAACTTTACCATTGTCATCTTTTCATCTTTGCCAACCTCTTTGATGAAAGTGGGTCAGTATGTTCTCTTTTCACTTTCTGTTATGTTCCTTCTCACCATCCTCCATTCCTGCAGCTCTTTCGCATTGCACCACTCTCTTACATCCCCACCACTTTCAGGCTGTATAGCAAAATGTTCTTTTATTTTCTTATATTTTTTTTAACAGAAAACATTCTTTTAAATTTGTAGTGAAAAGTTAAAGTTAGATATTAGTGTTAAGTTTGTTGCTGGTCTTTTTTTAATTACTTTACAATTATTATACCATCAAGTTTTCCAAAACACGATGAAGCAAAATAAATTCAGTCTGTTAATATAGTAATTCAATGAAAATTATTCTTACCATAATTCATAGTAATATTGTGTAATTACATTGTCAAAATGCATAAATTCACACATAATATTTTACTGAGCATTTGCATTGCATTCTTATTACAGCGGATCCATAATTTTATTTTATTTTTTTAATCCATCAGTTTCAGTTTGGGAACCACCCTTCGAAATATTTTAAGATGATTTTTTTTTTTGTCAGATTTGTACCCACTTAACATCAACTGAGGCTTTACACTTGATGTTATGGAGCCTTTTTTATTTATGAGTTAGATTTGTCTCAAAAAATACTTTTGCAAAACATAATTTAGCCACTTCTCCACAGCAAGAACAAATAAATGTATCTATTCATCAATCTATATTTTATACTCTGCAAAAATGAGAAGATAGATCTCCTGTAGATTGATCTGGGAAATCTGTTCGCAGTGGGGGGGCACTTTTCATGATTTTCAATTTTCTGCAATTCTAACTAAATTCTGTAGGATCATTATTTGGCCCCCAATATGGAGACTGTAATCACAAAACTAAGCACTGTCATATATGTCTCATTAGATAAATCTCTCTGACTAAGTTATCCTTCATATTGTACAGTGTCTGGAGTCAGATTTGATGGCCTCCTTCCTTTATTTACCCTGGGCTTGTTGCCAAGGCATCTGTTCCTGATATCCGCCAGCGTGCCAGGGAAAATGAGAGCAGATAACTGCGCATCCATTACCCGAGTGTGACCCTGAACGGGCCAGCCCTCCACCAGTACCACACACACACACAGAGGTTTGACTAATGTCTGATAACAATGATAGACTTGCTTCCCGAACTAAACAGTTAGTAATCAACGTGAAAATCTGTCCCACTTCAAAGCAGACTGTGAACCACGGTTTCCGTTGTCCGGCAATTACCAAACATTGGGCAGGAAAAAAATGTACAATAATGTCCGACAAAACTAAATCTCTCCTGTCAAACTGTTCGAATAAAATTGCGTAAAAATCGCTCCCCAATACAATATGAATTTGAGAATAAGCCTAAAATGTATAAAGCAAAAATTCACCTTATATAAAAGAACAGGCCCTACCGTTTTAAAGTTATTAAACAACATAGCATGCTGCATTTCAAATAAAGCAAGTGCATGCCTAAAACAGCTGTAATATAGACCTAAACAACGAACGATTGAGTGAGACGTTTCAAATATGTTGTGTTTTATATATTTGTATTAGGTACATCCATGCCTAAATGTTTCAAAAAGTGAATGTGTGTGAAACCATGGTAAAAAAAAAATGGTGTTGATTGATGCCAATCGAATATTCATGTTTTTTTTCTGTCTATTTGAAAATTAGGCTAATAATAATACTGTATGTTGCATTATATACGGCCTGATTATGTCATTTTTAAGTTACATTATCAAGTTGAGGAAAACTGGAGGCAGGCTAATTAAGAGGTGATATTTGACCGGCATATCATCAAAATGTCCGTAAAACGAAATCTCTGCCGGTCACTTTGACCGGCACCATTTTCTTCAAGCGGAAACTCTACTGTGAACCCAAACTAATCTGACTTTTGAGCTCATATTACACAACGAAGCTGTGATTTCCAAACTCACTCCACATGACAAACACACATCTAGAGCTACAGCCGGTATAGCTCTGAGTTCTTTCAGAGTCTGCGTAACATCCCATGGCTTTGTTCAGTTGAGTGAGAAAGCGTTTCATTCCTGTTCTCTGAACAACATCAGACATTCACAAGTTCCTCTGAAACACTCAAGCACCTGTCAGCTCACAGCTGGAGGATGACGCAAAACTATAGCGGTATTCAGAGACATGACATCAAGTTGTAGGACAAGGCCATAGGCTTCCTCAGGAATTGCAATTGGGTTTTTAGAAAACCAGTTGAAAATGTATGAGTGACAACGTCAGTGGTTACTATAACATGGTAAGACTTTGAAGTTTTGCTCTACAACATAAATTACACAAGATGGTCAAACTTTGAAACTACTATTTGCTTTGATGACTATATGAAACAAAAGTTACTACAACACAAAGGGACTATTCTGGCTGTCCTAAGTTTTAAGCACATAAATTAATTTATATAAATGATATTATATTATAAAAATAAACAAACACAGCTTCAAATCAAATTCAACCTAGCTACAAATTAAAAGGCATTCTCAAATTAAGTTCTGAAAGGCGCATAACCCTGCTGAACATCAACCAGAAGACGGATGAAAGACAATGCATCTCTGCATGGGGTCATCTACATAGGGCAAAAGACATAGCAACCAGCCACTATGTTGAATGATTAAATGACAGTACTCACTCCCTCTCACATACACAAACCAACAAACACAGAAATGGACTGTTAAAGTGGTGTCCTAGATATTCTCAGATGATATTTAGTCAGCGTGACTCAGAACGCCCCTGATTCACTGAACAAATGCAGATTGGAGCTTAGGTTAACCCTGGTTCTACATGGATCCATACAACCGCACACACAGAGAGAGAAAGAAAGACAGAGAGAGAGTGAGAGAGAACTAACAGTCATGCACTCCACTACAAAGTCGTTGTTACTAAACACACTTCAGAATGGAAAGATAATCTGTTGTGAGTAACCTGGCAAGCAATAAATTGGTTGCCTGCTAAGTCACTTGAGTCACAATGAAAACATAAAAATTTACAGTAACAACTAATTACATCTGTGACGTGTACAAAGCTGATAAAACTTCCATCTTTTCACAATTAGGTGACAAAGTAGGTACTTTTCCATTATGAAGCAATTTCTTTATGTCACTTCATTTGACAAATTTGAAAAAAAATAAAAGAAATAAGCCAGCCAACTCAGCTAGCTGTGGATAACTTAACTTACTCTACAGATCCACTGTTTCTGTATTAAAACATAATGGGATGTGTGAAAGTGTGGTTAAACATCACAACTGGTAGGTTTGAACTATAGGGATGATATGTGAGTTATAAATGTTGCTCTTGAGGAAAGCAGTGAACCCTTGGATGCTCAAGCGGGACTGTCCAAACACACACACACACACACACACACACAGATAAAAGGGCTGTAATATATGGCATTTGTGAGACTGGTATATTGCTTAGCAACTGACTATTTCTTGTATTATTTTAACTGCCATCATATCATAACATCTAATTATGTGAACCTCCTTAGTCATAATTGTAATCAAATGATAGCAAGCTCACTATTGCGTAAACCCTCATAGACCTCATTAGAGTTTAATAAACAAGAATGGTTCCTCTCTGGACTCACATCTCAATTCCAAAACAATGATTAGATTGCTTGTTATCATCGGTATCTGGTGTTAAGTGTCTGGTTTCACAGCTTATATTTCAGAGGATGCTCTTTTATGTCACACCCTTGTGCTTGCTCTATGTCTTCCTCTTTCTATAGGCTTTCAAGAGACATTAAGTATTTTAAATGCAAACTAATGTAAGTCTCCAATTGTGCGAATGAGATGTTCGCATTTTTAAGTAACTAGACTAACAATTTCCCAATGGTGTATGATAAATAGAGACAAAACACATAGATTTACACTGAGGAATGACCCAAGCTATGACAACTAATATCGTACAGACTTGGTGTGTGGGATTTTTTTTAATTTTTTTAATATGGCAATGCTCTAGAAACCCCACAAAACATCAACTGCATAAAATCACATTAACAGTCACTGAGAATAACTAAGAATTACCATAAGTGCTAATGCACAGACAAGAAACACTTTCGCATTCTTTAGAAATTAAAAGAGGAAAAAAAGTTAACCTCAAATTCATATTATACAAAAGGATTGCTGCTTCAGGAAGACATTTTTTGCAATTTTCAACCACTTTTTTGTGAAACGAACGGTTCAAATTGCAGCTAACTGGCTGGGAAAATAACTTGCATAGTTTGATGTATTAAAAAGGCACGGCTATGTAATTTTCCAGAGGGCTAACTGACCTTGACAGAGTAATCGAAAGAGAAGGCAAAGACAACATGAAGACACTGTTGATCAGTCATCTTGATCCCTTTAGTTTTAGGAAGCTACTTTTAATCATTACACATAATAAAATTCATAAACCACTTAATATAACCGCAAACATGTCCAGACAAAATATTCATGGCCCACTTGTGGACACGTGGAATGAAGTTTAGAGTGGAAATTACATAAGCACTGCTTTGAACACATGTGAAAGTAAACAATAAAAACAGCTAATATGTGTGTATCAGTGCATTTGAAGCAATGCACACTACCATTTAAGAGCTTCAGGTCAGTAGATTTGTTTTGTTTTTTTAATTAATACTTTAATTTTTCAATTGAATGTGTCCTTGCTAAGTAAAAGTGAAAATGTTTAAATAATTAAGAATCATTTCTATTTCAAATTAATGTTTTTTTAACTTTCTATTAATCAAAGAATCCTTCTGAGAAATGTTTTTAACAATTGCTAAATCAGCACATAAAAACAATTTCGAAAGGATAATGTGACACAAAAGACTCAGTAATGATGCTGAAAATAAACCCATTTTAAATTAAAATGTATAACAGAAAATACTTATTGTATATAATATTTACTGTATTTTAAATCAAATAAATGAAGCTTTGGTGAGTATTATGAGACCTCTTTCAAAAACATTACAAAACCCAAACATTAAATGGTGGAGAGAGTAAATTGCTGCACAAATATTTAAAAAAACAACAACATTTGACTTTAATGCAGCTGAAAAGTAATGAAACCATAAGACAATTCTTCAAGAGAGTCATTTTAATGAAATCCCCTCTCTCTCTTCAGCTTGATCTAAATGTCCTCTGTCTTCTTCTCTCTCTTCTCTAAACTCACACACACTCAGTAAATGTACAGTTAGTCTCCACTGTTACATAAGGCCCTTCCCACAGGAGTGCCGTCGTGTCACTCCAGGAAGAGTCATTCTTACATAACCTGGACTCTGGAACCCTGTTCTTTTGTCACTCACCTGCCACTCATGAGGGATAGTTGGTTACACTAAAGCTAACTCATCCGAGTGCCAATGAGAGGCATTCAACTTAAAGCAAACAGAAACAGAGCAAACACGCAAACCTCTCTCTCCCTCTCATTTCAAACTTGTAAAAACTTCAGAAAACACTACAAAGCATGCAGGCAGGTGCAAACAGGCTTAGGCTCAGACATGACGAAACACGACAGAGCAAGTCAAAGAGACCTGCAGAGCATGTAAATGTAAACATAATGTAAATAATAGCTCACAGCTACAGACTAAGGCCACAAGTTTTGCATTTTTTAACGCCGAATAGCTGTTTTTGAACACATTGAAGCTCCACCCTTAGAAACGGCGAACCTAAAACCCGAAGATTACACAAGGCTCCCAAAAGGAGGATTTGTCAATAGGTCATTCTGGCAAGATGGTTTTAAAATTATAAACTTTTGTGCATCCTTATTCAGTAAACACAGGGATTTTGTGCTCTTATAATGGAGACGGTTAAAAGATCATTCTACAGTTTCTTCATTTTGTGTGTGCTTGAAGTCCAATTATAATGTTAGTTAAAGTTTTTGGTATCAAAAGCCCTCTCTCTGACCCCAAGAATTATAAACAGGCTGTTTTTGCTACTGCAAATTTAACTCATAAATGTTAATATGCAAGTGATCTCTGTTGAGACTGGATAACCTCTTTGCATGTAAAAGGCTCTCCTCACATTGCTGACATTTGTTATGTCAACACGGGCAATTTACATAGCCTGAGCTGGGAGTAAAATTATGTTTCATAATGCCTTTGTGTTCACTTGCAAAGCTTTTACATTTCCCAAAGAAACTGCATTCGCTCGCACAATTTTTGTGATGTTTGAAAGTGAATGCCAAGTCTCTTGGGGGAACAGAAAACTTTTGCAAATGGATGTCTCTTTTGGGGCTCTGTAGCAATCAAATTCTACTGTGCTCAACTTAAGTTTTTCCCCTAAGTGGATTTGGCAGATATTTCTAAAAATTTTAATAGCATACATTGAACACTTTTATATCAAAAGAGCAAGAAGAATCCTGCTTTCCTTGATATGTCCCCTTTAACTATGGTACATGGAAAAGTGCATTCACACACAAGCACATCTGTGTAAAATCTGTAACAGAGATCAGAGAGGCAGCAGATGCATTCCTCATCTGGATTGGGGAGAACAGGAATGACGAAGGAGGGAATCAAGCTGGTGAGAGGAATGAAAATATGAGTCATACACAACATACAACCACATGCACATATATACTCACATGCATCCCCAAAATACAGACACACACATCACATACTACAATGTGAAAAAATAACAGAACATATGGGTACAAATGCAGCAAACTAAAGGAAAATAAACAACATGACCTACTTCACTGATATATTAAGTTGCACTGAGGTCATGTTGGCTGCTGAAAAGAACAATGGATTTGACGTGGATCACTTGCAAGTGAGCTCACCACAAGGGTCTATATTGAGCACAAACGATAGATGTATTGAGAAGATATGCTCACACACTTTCCATATATGGATGCACAGATGTCTGGGTAATGAAACTGAAACTTGTCTAAGGCCCTGTTTACACCTGCTATTAAGATGCGTTTTGGTTTATTGGATCACAAGTAGACGAAGGAGACATACCCATTTACATGGTGTTTTAATCTGTCTATTTTGTCCAATTTAAACCACTTCTATATGGATTTATACAAGGGGAAGTATGCGTTCATTCGCGAGTTCTATGAGGGGAAGAATGCAGATTTTCAATCCGAATGTGTTTTCGACTATCTTTGGAAGTGGTCAAAAAGTGGACAAGCTCAAAATATTTTAGACACCGACTGCGTTTAGCATCGTCCACTTGTGATCTGATCGACCAAAACACATATTAATAGCAGGTGTAAACAGGGCCTAATCATGTCCCCACTCAACATGAATAAGTGGACATGAACAGTGTAACACTATATCACATTTACATTTAATTTTAGCAGATACTTTTGTTTTGTCCAATCTGACTTACACATGATGAGAAAAATAAAAGCAGTTAAACCAACAAAAGAGCAGCAATATGTAAGTGCTGTGACAAGTCCTAATTAGTCTAGCACAGTACCCATAGAAAGTTTTTTTTCTATTAGAAATAGAAAGTGTTAGTATTAATGGGTCAAGTGTTGACAAAAAAAAAGATCTTTCTTAAGATCTTAAGTTAGGCAAATCATTCCACCAACAGGAAACATTCATGGTAAATGTCTGTGAATGTGATTTTGTACCTCTTTTGGATGGTAACGCAAGCTTTTGGAGGGCACATTGAAAAGCTATTGTTTTAAGTCGCCATGAAATCAAAATTCCCGATTCTTACTTTTTTTGTATGGAGTACCTTCTTATCTCTAATCAAAATTACTTCCTGTTCCTCTCAAAATGACATCTCTTTTCTGTTGACGCGTTTACTGCCACGAGGGTTGGGAAAGCTCTAGCTCTACATTTTCTCTTGTTACAGAAGCTGTTTCACTCTGATAACCAATCAAACTAGGGAAGAAAAAAAAACATTGGAACTTACATTTTATACTGACTTTAATGTATGGGGGAGCTGGAATTTGGACCAACGGGATTTCATGAGGAAAACATTTCACTTTACTCTCTTCCTTTTTATCGAGTCACACCTAGGACCTGACTTGGGATGTAATGAGGTGAAAATATTTTACAGGCCCTTGATGTGTTAGTTTTTGTGTAAAGTTTTCTGCCTGTTGGTTGATGAGACCACACTACTTGCTTTAAAAGCTGCAGCTAGGATTCATTGCCACTGAAAATTGAGTGCAACATTCCAAAAACCGGCTGTTTTGTAACCGTACGAGGGAAACACGTGCTGGATCTCAAAACGTGACAAGCTCATGTTTAAATGTATTAAACTCACAAAAATTATCAGACCTAATGAATTATTCACAGTTCTCTCCATCATGTTGTGATGCGAGGCACTGGAGTGGCTGATATCTATATTTCATCACTCTGCAGAGCTCATTAGCTTAGTGGAGCATCTAGTGCCCCGCTATCAAACACACAGCCTGTGGGGAAAATAAGGCCTGTAGAGGAGTCAAATCTTTTTAATTTGCAATGAAATCACCACAGGGGAAAAAAAGGCAAAACTGGAAAGTCATTTTTACAGAGATCAGGCAATTTCTTGAGGAAAAAAAAAACATGATTTCTTAGTTGGAAAAAATAATACATTTTTAATAAACACTACAGTTTAAATGTGTGGGAGTCAGTAAGAATTTTGGTCCAGACCAAATACAATGTTGATTTTTTTTTGTATTTTCTTTGTTGTGGTTCGCTTTCACACTGCCTTTTGTAAGTGAACGAAATATGTTCAAGATATTCAAATGTTTTGGGATCTGTGTGATTTTTTAAATGTTTTTAAAAGTCTCTTATGCTCACCAAGGATGATTTTTTTAGCAAAAATACAGTGCCAACAGTAATATAAAGTTTTTTTTAAAAAATCAGGTTTTACTATCCTTCTTAGGCCACTTGGGACCCCAACTGTAGGGTTTACCTGGACCAAACAAACAAGATTGAATCAATCTACTGATTTAGTCACACAAAGGGATTTGCTTTTTACTGCATTATTGAGGAGTGGTGATGATGGCGCAGTGGATAAGACACATGCCTTTGGTGTGAGTGACTCGGGATTCCACTGCGAGACACCAAGAGTGTCCCTGAGCAAGACACTTAACCCCTAGTTGCTCCAGAGCCATTTGACCTCTGACATATATAGCAATTGTAAGTTGCTTTGGATAAAAGTGTCAGCTAAATAAATAAATGTAAATGTAATGGGGGACGGGGGTTGCAATGGTGGTTTTGCAATGCAATCCAGCCCTTAGAGATTCCTGTGATGTTGAAATCTCACAGGTCCAGGCAGTCACACACAGATACCACAAACATCTCTCTCAAAGCTGCCATTCAATACCATTTTAGATACAGGAGTGACAACCAAAAACAAAATCTACTCTTACTAGAGGACCAGTAATCTTAAACAAGTTCTAACTAATGTGTTAGGGCCCGTTCTGTAACCCCCCTTACACCGTTCACGCAACAAATGACAAAGCGGCACGATACCAATAATTTCAATGAGAAGCAAGCAGACGTGTCTGGCGACGTGACAAAGTTGAGATCTGTTTAACTTTATGCAAATAAAGAGCATATTTGTTGTCTAACATAAAATAACATCCATGAATGTCACTCACAATAATTACTAGTCAACTAGTAGTGGGAACGCCCTCGAGTGTTTCTAACATGTTGCTAAGCTAACAGCACAATACTCTATTGAACATAAAAGTACATGATGCTCAAATATTGGGTAAAAATTAATTTGTGCTTACATGGAACAATTTTTATTGATGCTTTTGTTTAAACATTGAAGTTTTCCAAGTTAACTTATCTCTCACCTCTGCACTACCTGGGATTTTAATCCTTTTATTACATTTTCTCAGTTCTGGAACAGACAGATGAGCTAACATATCGGGGTCGTGCTTATGACGGTGTAAAAATGTGCATGCAGATGTGCCTTTGCCGCTGGTCACTGTCTGTCGCTGTCAGTTCATCAAGGGCTGCTCCCTAAGTAATAAACATTAGGCGATGAGGTAGAAGAATGAGGCTCTGGCGACTAAATTTTAATTAGTCAGTTAGTTACAAAAAAAAACTCCACTAAAATTGGCAGTCACATACTCACGGCTTGTCCATGGGGTAATATGTCGGCTAGAAAATAAAAAGTACTGTGGGAACATTTCGAGAAAATAAAGAATGACCACAAGGTGATGTGCAACCTCAAACATGACTTATTTAAAACATGCAAGTAGTAACCTAACTTTAGCCACTTTACATGGCCGTAGCTCTAACGTTAACCTAAATAATTGTGCGGTAATATTAGATGCATATCTAAGTGTTCAAGCTGACTGTGGAAACACAGTTTCTGTATAACATGTTTAACTTAACTTCCACATCAATGCCATCAGTGTCCATCTTCTCCACAGAGCTCAGAGAAACAAAGAGCTCACTTCTCCCTGACAACGTGGACAAAGAGTTTACCACTAACTAATCGGCTAATGGCTTAAATGAACGACTAACAGTCGACAAGGAAAATCTTTATTCTGGGGCAGTCCTGACTACAGACACACAATCACAGAATTGACCACAAAGACCCAACACGCTGAACATTGGATCATAACCTGGCTCTTTTCCTCTCTGATAAGCTATGCAAATACCAGCCGGGGGCCTCTTGACATTATCATTGTGAGCTGTTGCATAAGAGCCACAGGAATGGCTGGAGTGGTGACCAGTCCTACATGCACTTCACACATGTAACCACCCGTTTAGAGTTATTCACTGGAACAGAGGCTATAATCACTGGGTTTTAAAATCAGAGCCTCTTCAATGCTGTAAGTGGACCCTGTGGACTACATTTACCAACAAAACCTCACTTTAATCGATTACTGATTGAAAGCGTTCAGAAGGTCACAGTTATTGGAATGGTTGGTGTGGATGAGGTTTGGTGACATAGATGGGGACACCAAATGGAAAAGCATGTTTAAACATTTATCAATAAGTAATCAATTAAACGTTTAGCTGTGAGTTGAAGTCTGGAGGTCAAAATAGAGAATTGCTCTCATTCCAAAATCTCTGTGATTTTAGTCATCTCTCATTTCACTGGAATGTATCAGGACCCGTGGGTCGGCCAGACGCTCAGAGAAGACCCATAAACACAGATCAACGCAGATGAGAAAACCCAGCTCACACTTTTTAAAGATGATATACTGCCAATAACTGTTGTACGAGCAGCCAAACAATATGAAATGCCTCTGCTGTGGGAGCTCTGGTCACATGGAAAACAAACAAATAGAAGATCAACTAAAAACAAAGTCATCAAGATGGATAGAAACAGAATGATAAAAGAAAAATACCTCAGACTAAACTGAAATCTTTGAAAATCAACTCAGACCAGCATGTACGTTCTGATGTTAGTCACATTTCATTGCCATCACCCTATATAGGCCAATTTGCCATTCCCTTTCTTCTTTATTTCTCTTTCCTTCACGTGTCCATGGATCTAACTCAGGCTCTCTTAGCTAACTGAAAGATGGAGATCCAAAAAAAAAACACAAGAAAATGAAGGGGTGGTAAGAACACCACTTTAGGATTGACAGACACAAACCATTTGTACTTAAAGTCACTGGTTGATTATTCCCGGCAGCAAACCTTAATAGTTCTGGGAAATTGTGGAGCTTTTTGTAAGTCAGAAGCCATTGTTGTTGTTACTAATCAAGCAAAGAATTCTTCTGCCGGTTGTTAAAGTAAGCCTGTTTAGAGTGTAAACTCAAGTCAAATGGTATAACATGACCTCAGAGAGATGATTAATAAATTAAAATAAACTGTTAAAAGATGTACATATGCTATATCAAGTATATATAACATATAATGCACAGTATAATTAAATATAGATAAAAGTGTTTTTTAATTCTATAGGAAATGAGGAGTGCCAGCTGTGTTTTCCTCATTCAGCTGCTCATCCTTTCGGTCAGGCATTCTCTATGAAACAGGCAAGACAAAACTTAACAATACGCAAAAAATAATTTTCTCCATGTAGCCAATGGGCTAAACGCTTCAGTAATTACTGTAATTAACAAATCTGTGTGTGTATAATGAGGAATGTTAAACAGCCTAACATTGTTTTTGAGTTATGTTTAAGGGTGTTTGACATTGAATGAATGACACCGAATTTGCATGAAAGGCTAGCAGGGAAGACTTGTCACATTACAGACTGATCTCATGAAGTAGCGTGTGTATGACACGCCAATTCGTATTTGCATTTTTGGCGTGCTATCAAGACGCAT
>JAOTRC010000034.1:15413694-15424504 GCA_027497675.1 Cyprinella lutrensis
CTATAAAAAATATTTTATGGCCTATACATTCATCTCATGTCAAGTCTACCACCAAACAGCCATTTTATTCTCAATACAAAAAAAATTACATTTTTTTTTTTTATAAAAATTGCTCTTGATACATGTGATCAATAATAGATTTCAATACTAGAACTACGTTTAAAAAAAATTAACAAACCAATTATCCCGAAATTATGACCTATCTCATAGAGCTGCAAAACTGTTTTGAGACCAGAATAGGGCAGAAACAACAATGCATTCAACATCTCAGGTGTAAGACTCATGCAACAGTCTTTATGGCATTCACATGCTGGAATAACAACCCCACTGGTCATCACATAAGACTGCTGATTCACTCAGATTTACTAATGGACCTTCATTATACTTGTCCAACTGTGAGTTTAACCTAAGAGCTTAAGCCTCAATTTATAAACAACCGTACCACTGACATGTGTGTTCTATCATCTTAAACCACAGTCAAAGTGCAGGAATGTGTTTAGAATTAGTCACGAGCAAGCGAAATCATGAAAGTTGATGTGATTCAGGCTGTCTTTGTGCAATGATCAAAAGAGAAAATCCTTTACCTGGGTAAACAATGTAAAGAATGGCATAGTGGTTTGACCCTGACCTTTAAAAAATGTCTTGGCTTTTGATGAGAGACATTTTTCAAGAAACCCCCAAACCAACCTGTGTGGTCTTCTAAGTGCATTTTAAATGGACTCAAAAACTGTTCAGAGCTGCTGGGAGGGCCGAGTAAAAACGTAAGGTCTGAATAAGTGTTCCTTGTGAAACCTACACCAAAGACAACAGCAGAATAATAATAATATTATGCAAAAATAATGTCCTTCCAACCATCCCACTTGTCAACAGATCATCATCCATCAAAAATCATACCATACGCACTGCTTAAACTGAGTGTAAAGCAACAGTGGGGTCTGATAGAGTTACCACAGTCTTTACTGCCCTAGCTGTTTTATTTGGCAGAAACCATGGGAACTTTTGTGTTGGGCCCAATACAGTCAAGAGTGGGTCCCAAATCTTACCTGGATGAAGCAATGGAAAAGTCTCCACCATCCAAAAGTCTGATTTTGCAGAAGAGCATCCCGTTCACAAACGGCACAGCCGTGAGCTCCTCCAGGGTGAAGTGTATCTGAAACTTGAACTTCTTCTTTTTTATCAAAAACGCCATATTCTGAGACTGAACTTAAGATGTTTGAAGACAGAGGTAGACGAATACAGGGAAATGAGTTTCTTTTAATCGGGTGCCTGGAAGTTCTTCTCAATGTGTGTGCTTTGGTTCAGCATCTCTGAGAGGACTGATGCTGTCCAGAGGAACCTGGGGTGTAAAACAGTGGAAAATCATTAGACATTAGAAAGACATTCGACCATGTATACATTAGAAGCTACATCATAACTTAGTTACCTTACAAACAACACAGGGACAGAACTGTGGGAAGGCTACAGTCTTTGCTGAAATGCAAACACATTTCCAGGAGAGTTAGTTACCTTGAAGAAATCCGTTTTATCCAGGTGAAAAGATCCACAAAGCAACATCATTCACATAATCAAGCAATATGTTGTATGCTCCTTGAGAGCTACAGGCAATATTCTCTCTTTAATCGAAAGCAGACGCCTGTTGTTTCATGTCGTAAGTGAAAATTTGAATAGAGACAGTTGAATACTTACGTCGATGAACAGTTTTCATATGGAAGCCAGGGCAGAAATCACTGGACGGAATGATTTAGAAAACGACCCATCATATAATTACTAACCAGATGTAAATCGTATCGAAATCAACTGTTTAGTGTTGAGTCGAAAGGCTGACTGGCTGACAGCTCAGGACTGAAACAGTCTCTGGCTTTTTAGTGAACTCCAATAAGCGCCGCCTCCATGGACGCGTGGATTTCCCTAAATACAGCCAGCAGTTCAGGTCACAGAGAGCGTTTGAAACTCCCGTTACATCCACAAGACCGCAACAGTGCTTCGACTTTTCTGTAAAGCCAAAAATACACGTTATGTTGAGTTCATGCTCGTTGTTTAGCTTTGCTATAATGTAGGTTATGATGCTAGCTTTGTAGATACATCAATAACACAATAATTAACCAATAAAACCCATAAAAGCCAATAAAATCGGCTTCTTGGGGGGACGAAAACAAACGTTCGTGTTGTCAGTGAGAATCTCAATCCTAGTTATTAATAATGGGGATTTCGCGCGCTTGTGTGATTTGCTTAGGTTTTGTTCTAAAATGGCTTTAGCGCCATCTCGTGGCCGCATACTTCAACTACATGCTATTGTCAGTTTGACGTATTGCTCGTAGCCTCAATATCAAATCAAATATAGCCTACATAAAAGATATAGATAATACAATGTAAATCATTAGATGCTAGGCAGTGTGGATCTTGGATTTCTTCATATTTCTTTCAAATTATTTAATGCAAAATGCAACATTGTATGCATCAGGTTGTTCTACCGTTCATCAAACCCATTGTTTTGAAGATGCTTGTATCACAATTTGCTTTTGGTAAAGTCTGCCAGATTTGATAAAATCCTTCAACTGTGGCTGAACTGGACTTCATTATTTGTTCGGAAAAATGTTTTAAATGTTTTCATAAGTTATACAGCATTAAAAAAAATGTGAAGTCAAATGAATGCAATTTCAAATGAAATGACTTAAACATCCAAGTTCATTGTAGGCTACTTACAAATTTAAGGCAGAAACTGTTTTACAGTGCAGAATTAATAATCCGCAGACACAAAGCTATTAGGTTATTATTAACATATTGGTGTGTTTCCCCAGTATAAAAAGCTAATGGCACTTTAGTAAATTAAAAGCAGAAAACAAACGGCATTATATGATTTGTCCAGCAGGTGTCTCTCTTAAATAATTTTGGGGAATTTGATCACTAGCCTGTGATGTGTGATTGTGAGTGATGACGGGTAAATTGGTAGGTATTTGCCCACTGGAATATTTAAAAATAGGTTTCCAGAGTCAAATTTAACAGCATATTACACAGCACACACACACAAGCATAAAATTACAAATTGCTAGATAAAAAAAAATCATAATTCACAATGATTACAAGTAATTCTAATAATAATATTAATAATGTCTATTGTTATTTTTATTGTTATTATCTAATTACAGTTGGAAATACAGAAATATTGGTGCGTGACTAGTAAACAAACAAAAGTGATTGGTTCTGCATGCACCCATAGACAGTAAAAGAAAGCATGCACCCATCTCTCACATTATCAGCCCCTCCCCCTTCATTACTCATTTCCGGTCGAATACGAGACGAGACTCCTCCCGCCTACTGCTTTTACCGGCATTCTCGTTGCATCAGCTGTCATCCAGACCGCCAATTCAAACCGGATAACCTTTTGAAATTCACAAACTAAGGGATTTATATCCGGAAAGAGATTCGGATCAATGTATATGGCAGAGTAAGCCGATTTATCTGTGCTTTTTGACATTCTAAAACCCGGAGTATTGTTGGGACATTCTTCCAGCTCATCACTATGACCCGGAGATCTGAATGCAGCGAGTGAATCGTGGAAATTGGGCGATCCATTTTTAACCTTACTTCAAAACATATCAAACTCATTGTTGAAGTAAATAAGCTCCCTTATAACTCGTGGACGATTTTGTAAGCTTATCTCAGTGCACATCTGTCACGCATCTAGACTGAAAACGGTTGGGTTACCAGCTACAGGCTCACGCTCCCCGTACAGAGACTACGTGACATTATTGTCAGTAGTTCAGCCTTGTGAAATGCATCAGCGTGGCTCTTTAGTCTCTCCGTTGCTCAGCGGAGTTTTTTGCCAGTGCCGCTCGGAGTATCAGGGCTCAGATCCCGGAGGTGGTGGCCGGACTGTGGGCTCCACACTGGCCGCAACATCACTCTCAGACCACGGATATGAAGAGTCCTGCGACTCCCCGCATCATTGTCCGTGCCCGGTGTGCGGGGGACCCGAGCAGGAGCACCGACTCAAGGTGCTCTTCCAGATCCTGGATGTTAACAGAGACGGGGGGATCTGTGTGAACGACCTGACCATCGGACTGAAAAAGTTGGGCGTCCATCGCACTGAACATGAACTTATGGTGAGTGACTTTATCTCCTTTATATTCAACACGATTGAATTATTGAATTAAATGATGGAATTGTATGTTGGGTTCATGATGGGATAGGCTTAGGAAAAAGGTTTCTTTATCCAAAAATGAAAATCATCCCATAATTTAATAGGTGCATATTACTTCTTTCTGCCAAACACAATCAGGGTTAAATTAAAACATATTCTGGCTCTTCCAAGCTTTATATTGAGAGAGTGGTACCATAGATTTTGAAACCCCAAAAAGCAGATCTATCCATCATTAAAAGACATCTATACGACTCCATGGGGGTTAAAGGTGCAGTGTGTATTTTTTTTAGCGACAGCTGCACTAAGGGGCTCAGCCCACTGGTCAAACAAGCTACGGTTGCTCAAACGGGACAAACATATCGTCTGAGACAACAGAAAATAGCCAGAGTAAGCCAAGAGTGTCTAACATTGTCACTTTCTGTACCACAGTCCATTATAAACCACATCATGGATAAAGTTTACAAAGCCATAGTCAGTTGAGGAACGAAACTGAGCTACTCGTTATTTTGTGGTTGACGGACCGTTTATCAATGCAGTGCGAGCCAATCTTAATCAAGCTGCACTGTTAATTTATAGCAAGCCTGTAAAGAAAAAAAATTAAATCGCCATTGAAGTAATAACATCGCTGCAAGAAACATTCACATTTCTCTGTTATTAACAGATCAAACAGTGCTGACGTGGAAACCAGGAACAAACATTGAGCCATGAATGAACTGTTGTTATCCACAGATCAGCAACATTCATCATGGGTTTACTGTAGTAACATTAACTGTAATAATGGAAGTTTGGCAGGAATAGTAGACTATACTTTTAAGTAACATTACCTTGGCTTTATTTTGACATTTGCTGCCCTCAAATGTTAATCTGAACTAAAATAAACCTTTGTTTATTACTGCAATATTATATTTAATTTTGTCCAAGGAGCTCATTCCTCAAAGTAAAAAAAAAAATCATACTTTATGATGTTAGTTATAATAATAATATAATTTTAAAAAAAATAAATCAAAGAAATTTCTCTGGCATTTCTTTCTTTTTGCTGTAACGAAAACATACCGAACCGTACCACCCAAACCGTGACAGAAGTGTGTCGTATCGAACTGAACCGTGAATTTCGTGAACGTTACACTCCTAGTAGAAACATGACGTCACAATATGTCGACCTTCATAGAAGGGGGTGTCCGCGGTTATATATATTTATCTCATTCAAAGGTAATAAAAACATTACGGTTCTTTGAGTAAGGTCTTTATACACCACTGAACACTTATGGATCTTATTTTGCATTTCCTTCAATAGATCCTCAAAAATATTACACATTGCACCTTTAATAAAGACCTTCTGATCTGAAGCGTAATGATGTATTTTTGTTTGCAACTTTATAGAACAAAATAAAACACTACAAATTAGTCTAAAATTTAACTTTTTAAAGAGAAATGTTTAAGGATTTCAATATAAGAGAAGCTTGAGTCTGTTGCCCAGACCCAGACCTATTTGTTTGAACCACAAAAGTTGAGTAAGCTTATGGTACTCCTACATCTTTTGTCATGCTTCAGGTCAGAGGTCAATCTTCTGCCAGAACTTGACTTGCATAATGCGTACGGCTGTTACTGGAAGCCAGTGATTTTAAAACTAGCACCATTCCCATTATAAAGCTCGGAAGAGCTAGGATATGGCTATTTACCTATGATCGCTTGAGGGGAACTAACCCTTTAATATATCATTTTGTTTCTAAATAATTATTTATTAAACCCTAGAACAGAAGTTTTATACTCCAAGAACATTAGGTCCTTGCTTTCACTGCTCTCGTGTGAGGCTGCTCACTAAACCAGCAGATTTGAGTGATATTTGCTTAATACAGTCCCACAAAAGACAGCTGTGCCTTTCCTTTCTCCCTGAAGAGGATTGCTATTAGTATTTTTCCTAGAGAGGATTACACTTGTTTTCAATGTTTGATGTGGACATATGGCAAAATAGACCTTTATTATTTGGTAAACACCAGTAATGCTTAAAATATCATGATATGAATTGCAGTTTGTGTAGTTTTGGGGCAGTCGTGTGGGTTTCTGTTCACCCAAAATATACATTTAAGGAGCCATATTTAGTTTAATTTTAGTCAATAAAAGATGTCTTTATCCTTATTGGAACAATAGCTGTCAGACACTGTGAAATGCCCATATACAGACATGTAGTTTTCTACTTCAGTGTAAGAGGTCAGTGTAATTTTGGAGGTTGGAGGTTGATTAAGTGACTAAATTTATCATTTACAGAGAGCATAATAGGAATTGAGGGGAAGTTTCAGAGGTGGTTTACTCATTGGCTTATAATGAAGACTATCATGTTCTGCATTCCACATTACTGATACTGATCTATGGGTGTGTTTTATAAAGCTTGATGGTTTGAGTGAGACTTAGTTTCCTTACGGTCAGACTTTTTTTTTTTTGGGATGGCGGCAGTCTTGGACAAAAGCCTGGCTGCAGTTTTTTGCGCATCAAGAATTCTTTTGTTTGACAACTAACAAAAGCGCTTTGAACAAAACCGAAAGTTCCTCTATAGTGGACTAGCTTAGATTTGTTGGCACTGCTCAAATAGACCAGTAACTGTGTCATTAAATGTTTTACTATGAAGGTCAAGAGAGTTTACTGCATAATTCATAACCTCTCCCCATAAATGAATCAGATCTGCTGCTTCTATTATGGAGGGCAAAAATAAATTCTTAGCACTTTAATGATCATGGGTGGATCACTTGTGGACTCTTGACTTAATTTGCGTGCTGAATTTGCAGATGTAGTGAGAAAATAAATGCAAATAATACAGCACTAGGCGGATGTAAGAACAGGACCTAGCTCATAGTTTTTCTATTCAAAGACACTCAAAGATAGAGGTTAAAGAAACATAAGAAGCTATAGCCTAGGTCTTTAATTATACAAGTTTTAAATTAATCTTAAATAGGTTAATGGAGCTGCTCTATTGTGGCACAGTATATATAATGTAGACACTTTTTTTCACATTTATCCATGCACCTTTATTTTCATTCAGCTTATCGCACAGTAACTGTTTAAAAGTTAAACCTGCCACAGAGCTATCCAGTTCCACTCGGAGAAGAAGAGTCCGATGGAAACCCTGCTAATATTGATCTTCAGTAGAATCCTCTGTTCTGTTCTGTTTAGATATGTGCATACTTTTGCCTTCTCATGCTTTTTTCTTCATTTTCAACTTTTTTGTTTGTTTTATCTTTTTAATTAAGTGCAGTAAAACCTCTCATCACAAAGGTCTGGGTGAATAATTTAGTATCTCTCTCTGTCGTCACATATTAATAGTTTAGGAGCGCAAGGGCCCCCTGTAGGAAAGGGGGAACCACTACAGTGATTGGGAATTATTTATTTACCAGTAACACTGACGTGCACCTGAACCTCATATGAAGTCCAGTTTTTGGTGCATTTCCTCTATTGGTCTATTGAGGACAGGCTTTTCTCACTTGCTGATTTTACTGTATTTAAAAAGTTAGTTCACCCAAAAAAAATTAAATTCATTACTCACTCGGTTCATCTCCTGAACACAAATAAATAATAAATATTTTTAATTAGGCTAAATCTGAGAGCTTTCTGTCCCTGAGCTACGCAACTTTGATTCCTCCAAGAGTTCATAAAGAGCTCATAAAAGGAATCCATTAAAATGTAGCTATTTAGTCCAAATTTTCCAAAGAGACACTGTCGTATTATATGATGAACAGATTTAATTTAGGCTTTTAGTCACATATAAACATTTCATCAGCTCACACATTAGTTGTAGTGAATGTAAACTCAAGTCAAGCAAGTTCGCTTGACTTATGTGGCACGTTCGAGTTTCCACAAGAAGCGAAACGAATGACTTGAGGGTGAGTGAGATATATATATATAATGATATATATTAGTTTTTCTAATCATATACACGCATACCATTTGTATCCCACTCCCAGTGTAATTTTTACCAAAAAAAAAGTAGGTTCCTGAGATATTGATCTTAGACCTCCCTGTGAAATAAATTGTAGTGTAGCTGCAGTTTTAGTCTGATCAATAGAAAGAGATTGTCCCTCAAATGAGCTGTATTGAAATCCGGTCATTTACAAGTAAAATGAAGGAGGGAAAATGAAAATGTCCTGCTGTGCATGCCCAGAGACATTAAAAACAGGATTTGGTTTCATCAAGCTGATAAATGAATGAATGAGGTAGATTTGTATAGGTGAGTATTAAAGTGTTAGAAGAGCTTGGAATCACCATGGAGGCGTTACAGGGGAGATCCTAATGATGATAGAAAAAAAGAGAAGCAGAATTTCCTCTTTGCTGGTTGTGTGAGAGATAACTCTATCAAATGGCTGTATTTCATCCCCTGATTGGCTGCCTGTGAGTTGTCAGACGGGGCAGCCAGTGTGGAGCGCTCTGATTGGCTGAGGCATAGCTGCAGTGAGGTTGCAGCTTTTTTCACTGCATCACTTTTTGCCGCTATAGATGCTGCCAACCTGCAGAAACACCAAGGAATACACGCACTTGAAACAAGGAATCTTTTATAGTTAAATTGATTGCGAGGACTTCAGATTCTTTTAGTTAAGTTGTCTTTTTTCATGGTTTTGGCTACTTTGCTGTGTCAAGGTTCTGGAGTGAAGTCACTTGAAGACTGAATGATTTTTTTTTATTTTTTTTTTTTTTACTTGCAAGTTTTTGCAGTCTTCGAAGAACATTTTTTTTAAAAAAATTGGAAAGTTTTCTGAACAGTTTGTTTAGGAAAGATGTTCTAGGTTTGAGATGATTTTGGGAGCAGTTACTGAAACTGGTGATATACTGCATTTCAAAGTTTTAACTTGGTCACTGGGTTACTTTGGAAATTCTGTCGGATATGCCAGTGAGTTTTGGAAATTGTGCGGCAGTGTCCTCATCTGCCCTCCTGGCCTCACATTATATGGCTGCCTAAGCAGTTTCTCTCTATACACTCAGATAAAACTTCTCTAGACTTAAATTGATAGTTCTTACAAATACCAAGAGACAACAAAATCGCACACCACTACTGGATGTTGTGAACTTGTTATTGATCAAATAATACACAAACTCATAATTTCTCAAGAGTGAACAGACTTGGAGCATCTTCACGAAGATGCTTAAGGAACTCTGGTCGTCCCTTTCCCAGTGGTTTCTGGGAGTAACCGCTTGCGAGCATGGTGCCACAGGGCTATCTGATGGACTTAAGGAACGAAACGTAGATGATGATGCTGCTATAAAAGAAGGCCAGAAGAAACCAGATACACAGGCAGATTCAGTCGATCAAGTAAAGAGCACATCCACAAGGAAAACTACAGTGCTGATTATGGTGGCGCCTCCTAAGGATCTCCAGCAGGTATTACAAAGAGAATTACCACATCAAGTCTTTATAAAGCGCATGCATATATAGACCATTTTAGCTTATAAAACTTAAACTTTGTTATTTTTTTAAATGAGCGATCGATTCACTTGATAAGACCCATTTATCGTCTGAAATTGTTTAAAGCCCTTTGAATAGTTTGCATGACTAAAACTGTCTTTTGGACCTTGAACCGTTTGGTTCCCATTGAAGTCCATTATATGGAGAAAATCCTGGAATGTTTTCATTAATTTCTTTTTGACTGAAGAAAGAAAGACATGGACATCTTGGATGACATCGGGGTGAGTAAACTATCAGCAAAAGTTTGTTTTAAAGTGAACTACTCCTTTAATAAGCCAAGCATCTCTATTATAATTTCTCATATTTAGGATTAATCAATAAACAAACCTGTAACACAAACTCAAGCCAAACACCGTTATTTTTACGGGGCTTCATATAATAGAAATGTTCAAACAATGCATCATTAGTTCATCAGCTGGTAAAACTGCTGAAACAAATCTTTTAGATGTACAATGAAGGACAGACTTAATCCATATCTAAAGACCTGAATATCACAGAGATTAGATAGAAATGGAGCCTCCCAGAACAATGCCCTAGCAACCACTCGGAACACCTTAGTAACTGCATATCAATGCCTTGTCAAACCCCCTTAGCCACCGCATAGCATCATGAGGCAGAGTTGAGAGGAATGCAGCAGTCACAATATCTGTTTGTGCAATGTAAAATCATAATTTCATGAGTCAGGTCATGAATTCTGCTTCACTAAATTCAGTCGTCCACCGTAGCATGAGCTCTAAATCAACACAGAGCCAATAAGAGCTTTAAGATTAGAGCTCTGAGATGCTCGTGGACTGGGAACCTGTGTTGCTCCCGGCTCAGTCAGAGCTACCTTTAGTTTATGAGCACCGACCGCACGCTCCTTCAGGCCCGCAGCTTTCAGGTCAGATTTTCATTGGAGCGGCGTCAAATAACACCATTGAGCTTGTTGTGCTTGAGCATTGTGTGTATTTCCATGGAAACAGTGCCGAAGTTGAAGAGGGTTGCTCACGGTGAAGGATAATATTTCATAACCGGCTGAGCTTTTTTAAACACACGTAGCGCTTTGACTTATACGCTCTCAGGAAAAAAAAGATACAAAAGCTGTCACTGGGGCTGTACCTTTTCAAAAAGTAAACTTTTGTCCATTTTAGGTGTTAATATGTACATTTTAAGTGCTAATAAGTACATCTTAGGTGGTAATATGTACATTTTAGGTGCTAACATGTCCATTTTTAGGTGCTAAT
>JAOTRC010000034.1:15427432-15446121 GCA_027497675.1 Cyprinella lutrensis
CATGGATATCTTGGATGACATGGGGGTGAGTAAATTATCAGCAAAAGTTTTTTTTAAAAGTGAACTACTCCTTTAAGACTGATACACCGATAAGCCTTGTGAGAAGGTGATGCTGTATATGACTTGAGCCAATTACATTGCAGGTTGCAGTTCAAGCCTTAAAATGGGCGGGTTTTATACGTCCCCTAATCCCATGTGTAAGAAATACCTGCCTTATAATTCTGGTTACTTCAAGAACATTGAAGAGCTGTGTACATATCTTTCTTACCTTGCCTTTAAGTTTTTAGTTTTCTTGTTTTTTTTTTTCTTTAGGTGAACATGTTGTGTTTGTACCTTTACGTGCCTGTCCATTTCTCAGAACGGGTAGAATTTGAGTATTTTGAGTCTGATAGTTTACCGGCACAGCTGAAGTCTCTTTTTAAGTTGAGTTTATTTCTTCCATCACAAGAGTTTGATTCTTATAGGAAATGGCGAAAGGTATGTTATCTGTATTATTATGTCAAAAAAAGATTGTGTTGTGTGTTTCTTTATGTAATAACTTTGGTTTTGCCTAGCCTCGAACCATTTTATTTTAGTATTATGTATATACTATTGTAATATTTATTAATATTTTAATTTTGTTTTTATTTTGTATGTGTAGTCATTAATCATTTTTCTTTGGGTTTTAATTAGTGTTATTTCAGTTTTAGTTATCAGTAATTTTATTAATGGAATTTCACTTTTATAACTGTTATTTCAATAAATTTTAACTAATGTAAACTTATTTGTTTCTGTTACTTGCCAAGCTAACATTTCTAAAAAAAATAATAATAATAAAAAAAATAAAAAAGGTAAGTTACATTTAAATTACTGAAAATTATTTGTAATGTTTTTAGTTACCCAAACCGAAACCTATGGGTTTGGTGTTTTATAGAAATTGAGGAAAAATAGTTTCAATGTCAAAAAAGTCCTTATTAGCCCAAGACCTGTGTGTCTTCTTGTGCATTCATCTAAAGACGTGATTTGTAATGGGATCATGAATCAGTTTAATCCAGATTATTTGACTTCCGTGTTTGAACTGCATTTAGAATCCCGTCATGTGTCCTTTAAAGAGTTTGAGCTCACTTTTACGTTTATGCTTAAATGGCTTGGACATGAAATGTCCTTTTATTTGCACAAAATGTCAGTAATCAATATTGCAAACTTAAAGGAGCTTTAATATGTATGTTATATAATTGAATAGTCAGATTGCAAGCATTTCTTTCTGTTTCCCTTCTGGTTCTTCAGATTCAAGATTAGAGAATTGATGGTCGTTGTCACAGACCATCTGAACTTCAGGCTATAACCACCAAATCGTGTTTCCATTCATGAGCAACTTGTCTGCAGTTGAGTCATTGCAGCGCTCGGATTGAGTGTGTGAAGACGATGGCTATCTTTAAGCTACTTTACACTGACAGGGCTATTTGAGACTTGGCTGGAGGCCTGTGATCTTGACCGTCTGAAATGAAGCACATTAGACTGTCAGACATGACATATTCTGAATGGCTTCTTGATTACATGTATTTAATCAGCAATTTCTCTTGAATGATTAATTGTTGATGGACTATTATAATTCTTGTTGTTATCATGTTTGCTTACTATATATAGTTAACAGTATGGCCTCCTGTGGTATAGTTTTAATGAGCACAATTCATTCATGGAAAAAGGACTCTTTATGGACTGTATGTGCTTGTATGGCTATGAGTTCTTGTAGTCTATGTGTAGTAGAGGGGGAATTTTAGTTTATTTATGCACTTCTGCACTTTTTTAGCCAAGGAATCATTGTGCACTTGTCTCTAATCTCATAAAAGAAAGTAACATAAATGATCTGACTCCGTGTTCTAGTTTTCAGTGGCTCATTCTGAAGTGCTGATGTCACTGGGTGGGGTGATCATTTGTCTGCTTGTGGTTGAAAAAGTGTAGTAGTAGACAGACCAATGAATTTGTCACCATATAACACGCACTGTCTGAGCAACATCAGCCTTTAAAACTGGAAACACTTTCTGTTTTGTTTCTGTCCTTCCAGAACACTTCATGTCAATTATTAATTCTTCTTTTCCATCTCCTTCCATTACCTCCAATTATATGCTGCTCAATGGTTCAGACAGCTTGTGTCCTAAAGGTCAAACGTTGTCAAGATGGCCCTCATAAAGCTGATGCTCATGAGATTGTTAAACATGGTGGTCCATTCAGTGCTATCTTCAACAAACATAGGCCATATGTCGGTCCCTAGTGTCTCATTAGCTCAACACCCCGAACAACACTGGCTCACTGTCCTCAAATAAATTGTTCTCTCGTGAGGTTTTGATTTTGATTTCTGCATATGTGTTTCAGAAAATCGTCAAGGCTGGAGACAAAGACTTGGATGGCCAGTTGGACTTTGAGGAGTTTGTGCACTACCTGAGGGACCATGAGAAGAAACTGAGGCTGGTCTTCAAGAGTCTTGACCGAAAGAACGATGGTAAGTTTTTATGCCATGAATTATAGATCTTTTTGAAGGTAAATAAACCAATGTACAGAAAGACTGCATGTATCATGCAGCATCAGTACTTTTACATACAAGATTGGGTAACTGTGTTCTCAGGTGCTTAAAGGGATACTCCACCCAAAAATGAAAATTCTGTCATCATTTACTCACCCTCAAGTTGGTGCAAACCTGTATGAGTTTCTTTCTTGTGCTGAACACATGGGAAGATATTTTGAAGAACTTCAAAATATTGCACCATTAACTTCCATAGTATTTTTTTCTCTACTATGGAAGTCAATGGTGCCAAACAACCGTTTGGTTCCAATCGTTCTTCAAAATATCAGCTTTGTGTTCAGCAGAAGAAAGATTTTATAATTGATGAGTTATCAAAAAAATATGTAACAGTACAACATATAGGATATGATTTTATCCCTAAATTCAGCATATTGACAAATCTACGTTTCGCTTCCTGGAGTCCAGTTTTTTATGTGAATTGCAGCTATCAATTTGCTTCTCTTTTCTGTAGCTTTCACAGATATATACTTCTAAATATACTTCAGATTTCATGTCAGATCTATTTTTACAGTCAATCTCAAAGCTCTTTCCAGGTTTAGATGTGTTTTGTATTTCTTTTTTTTTTCGGCACTCGTGTTGAAAACCAATCCTGCCACTTTTTTTTTTTTTGCCTCTCAGTGGGCGTAACAGCAGTCTCTCTGGCTGACGGTGACATCATGTGAATTACTGGATAAGGATTTTAGACAAAATCGCAATTACTTATTCTACCCAATAAACAAAAAATCAAAAAAATATTTCCAGGTCTAGAAATCACACTTTTAAAATTAGGCTACCTCATACATCCAGTGTTTTTCAAAACAGTGGAATAGTTGTTGAGAGGATGTATTTGAATTGTATCTTCATTTTTAGTAGTTTTGGCCCCTTAAGTCATCTTAAGACCCTCTTGGAAGTTTGCTGAGGTATTCTAGTGGCCTCCTTTTTGAGAGCCTCAATTTTAGATGTTAAAGACCCCTGTGGGTTTTTAATGTTGTTTATATATCTGTGTTTTTAATATGCTTTAAGACAAACCATGTGCAAGTTCAACACCATTGCTGAGTATCTGCTTAAAAATCCAGTGAATCAAACACAGTCCCTAAAATGTGGTTTAACTTCTCTGTTTTTTCTTGCCTCGCAAACTACCTTGTAACCATTCACGTCAACATGCAAGCGGGCTTTAGCATATCATTAACTGCTGTGAAGCAGGGCTCTCTCAAGATAAGCCAGCAGGTTATCCTGCTATATTTTTCTGTTGAGTTAATAAATCAGGTAATTTTAGCAATTTTACATTTAGCAATATAGTGGGTGAATTATGTATATGATGTATGTTACAATGTTATGGTGATCTACTCCAGTATGCTTTTTTCCACTGACGTTCTATGATGTTCAAAGCGTTTCTAAGGAAACTGATATTTTTAGAAGGCAGCTTGAGTAACAGCTTGGTTTGTGTAACATTTAACAACACTATTAGCTGTTTGATAACGTTGTCAATCTAAAGGCTATTCATATTAATTACCTTTATGTGTTCGATGTTGTAAAGAATTATACCATTGTGGAGTATTTACCTCATTAAGTTGACCGAGTGAATTTCTAAGCTGGTGTGAGTGGGTGAAGGAGGGAATAATTAGCATGTTTATGGATCCGAGTATACTAAACGACGCAAGGGTGATCCTTTCAAGCTTGAAAAACCATGAAAGCTTGGTTTTTACAAAAACTGTTTCGAGTTTTTAAACTTACAAGATATTTTTTATTGTACAATGACCTAATATGTCAAAAGATCAAAAATGTGATTTCTCAATTCATGACTCCTTTAAAAAGGATAATTGTTTCACCACATATTCTTTTAAATCTGCAGGTCGCATAGACTCACAGGAGATCATGCAGTCACTAAGAGACCTTGGGGTTCATATATCTGAGGAACAGGCTGAAAAGATCCTCAAGAGGTAACTGGTTTTTATCTTCCCATCTCCCTCTTTCTGTTAAGTTTTTAATACCTAGCTAACTGATCCGCATAGTGTTGAGGTGACTGAGAAACCTGAGCCAGCACAGTTTATACAGTTCTCATTTTTCAGCATGTTTCTTGGACATTTTTTGACCAGTCAATTCCAAAAAGTTTTAAATTAAACGAAGCACTTACTATAATAAAAGTTATTTTTTTATTTACTGTCTGTGTGACTGTGTACGTGTCCTTGCTCGTACGCTGTTTCTTTATCACTCTCTCCTTCTTGTGATCCCACACCCACTCTCTCTCTGCTCATCTTATCAGAATAAGGAGGGGTAATATATGTGCCCCTATAATGTAGTAAGTAGTTGTCTTTTCCCTGCATGTTTGTCTTGCTCTGCATTTGCATTTCATCTACTTCCGTCTCTGTGATTAAATGTTGCATATTTGATATTCTCTTTCTCTCTCAGAAGCTGTTTTGTCCCATATGGGTGATGCTTTTGAAATATCGAATGAGCCAATGATTTATATAGTTAAGGGTTTTTGAAAGTCAATAATACAACTTTCAGCAAAAGAAAACGTTCTTAAAATTAAGGAATTCGAAATAAAAAGGGATGTTTGTGCATGTAAATAATTTTATTTTCTAGTCGCTTGACTGTATATGCTTAATTTTGATATAAGTAATGCAGATCTAAGTTGTTTCTTATCTAAGTGCAGGCTGGTCTTATTTAAAATATGAACGGTTGATACCGAGAGCCAAAAAAATTGCATTTGCAAGAAATGGACGTTTTATTTAGTTTTGCTCTCTTTGTTTTTTCTTTATTTGAATAGTATAGATATGAACTGCTGATACCAAGAGCCAAAAAAGTGCATTGTCAAGAAATTGACATTTTATTTAGTTTTGCTCTCTTTATTTTTTCTTTTTTCGGATAGTATGGATAAAAACGGTACGATGACGATTGACTGGAATGAGTGGAGAGATTACCACCTGCTTCACCCTGCTGAGAACATTCCTGAAATCATCCTCTACTGGAAACACTCCACGGTAAAACACAACTACACCGTCCTGCCATGTAGTTCAAAGTTTCCAGCTTTGCTTTTAACTTGCTCCTTTCACAAGGCTTCAGTACTTTTTATAGCCTCTTTGTTGTGTAAATTGCCCTTACTTGCATCACTGACATACTGTACACCGGACATCTCATTAAAACAGGAGATGATCCAACACCTTAGTAATTCGATCCTACTAAGCCTGCTTAGTTAAATTTGTTTCCTTGCACCTGAAATACACCATGAATGGGACAAAAGGATGTCCCATCTACAGGAAAACAGATCAGTTTTTTTTTTACTTTACTGGCATGACCTTTTTAACACAGGAGAGGTAGATGTTTTCCACCTCATGCATTATTCAAGCACCTATACCCTGGTGAACAGATAAGTCACTTGTGTTACAAAAGAGTAATATCAGTTTGATTTGAAAATGAAAAGCCAATTATTTTTGGATTTCTATTATGTTATTATAAATTCAGTATGTAATTTGATAAATAAAATTAATAAAATATAGCCCCCGCCCTAAAACTAATAAAATAAAAATGGATAAATGGATATTACAAAAAATATAAATTTAAAAATGTGATAAGTGATTAAAAAGAGTAAACCAAGGTGCACACAGTGCGATTTATAATGGTCATTTACGATTGGTGCACGTCAGACTGTATGATCATGATCCTCACTATAAGATCTCAGTTGTCAAGTCAAAACACGTTAAAAAACATACATTTTTGTCATGGCTTGTCTTGAAAAAGGGGTAGGTTGATGTTTGTTGTGTTTCTTTTTGGCATGTTTATGGTCAAAATTTAAAATCAAATATATATATATATAGTACTAATGATAAATCGCCTGTTTGATTGTCCATTCATTAGAGTATGTTCGCACTGTACATGATGTCATTTCCTCTGTACAGATATTTGATGTAGGGGAAAGTATGATAGTCCCTGATGAGTTTACAGCAGAAGAAAAGAAAATGGGCATGTTGTGGCGACACCTGGTAGCAGGAGCTGGAGCAGGTGCTGTGTCCCGTACCTGTACCGCACCGCTGGACCGCCTAAAAGTTCTCATGCAGGTATGAGACATGTATAGAACATTGCACGCATCATATGATTACTGAATAATACGAAAATTTATATATGATGTGAATGTGATATTATCTCTTTTGGTCACCTCTCATGTACATTCAGTACAGTCTATTATGGTCACCTAGGCTATATATGATCAAAAATACAGTGAAAGCATTACTATTGTGAAACATTATTACAATCTAAGATAACTGATTTCTATTTTGAATACTGTAATTTATTCCTGTAATGTCAAAGCTGAAATTTTAGCGGCTTTACTCCAGTCTTCAGTGTCACATGATCCTTCAGAAATCAGTCTAATGTGCTGATTTAGTGCTCTAGAAACTCATTATTATACATGCTGAGCTGAAGTGCTGCTTAATTTTTGTGGAGACATACATTTTCAGGTCTCTGATGAAAAGAAAGCGCAAAAGAAGAGCAATATTGGAAATAGATAATAATTATCCTATGTGAGTTGGTGATCCCATGTAATGTGAGTGTACTGTAAAGCCACTAAAGTACATGATGTTCTGTTCTTTGAATGAGTGCCTCGGTGGATGACCATGCACATTAAAAATTGCCTAGTTTCAGTTTGATTTGTTGGATTTTAAAGTTGTTCTTCTTTAAAGGAGCCGCATATAAGATTGTGGCCAAAACTGGTACTGCAATCACTTTCAAATTACTGTAGAGCGGTGTATACTGTAGAGCGGTCTGGTGTAAACGTACCTTAAAGTGAAACAATTCATGAGCAAACTGTGATGTTTCACAACTGGAATGGTGTTGGCAGGTTCACTCGACTCGCAGCAACTCCATGGGTATCGCCGGAGGATTCGCCCAAATGATCCGTGAGGGTGGAATCCGGTCACTGTGGAGAGGGAACGGTATCAACGTTTTGAAGATTGCACCTGAGTCTGCTATCAAATTCATGGCATATGAGCAGGTAGCTTGTTGTTCAAACATATATGTTTAAACAAAAACATGTTTTACCATAGCTATTTGAAACGTACAAAATCCTGGATATTTAAAGAACATTAATATAGATAACCACAATATTTGTAAACAAATGGTTGCATCTCTTTTGTTGATTTGTTTACATTGACAACTCTGTGCACACCAAGAATAATATTAACTATAACTATAAAGATATAGTTCGAAACGTATAGTTCTCCATCCTTCTTTAAAGACCTCAAGCATTTAAAGCTTCGCTGGTGTGACCGTTAATATAGTAATAGTTATCTTTATAGTTATCCATCTGGGTGTCTTTAGCCAAAAAACAAAACAAAACTGAATAACACTTTTTATGTTGCTCCCATCAATTATAGCTGTGATTTCTAAAGCTCTTTTGGCCTGTTCTTCAGATTAAGCGGCTGATTGGCAGTAATCAGGAGACTTTGGGGATCCTGGAGAGGTTTGTTGCTGGGTCTCTAGCAGGAGCAATTGCCCAGAGCAGCATCTACCCCATGGAGGTAAGATAAACAATCATTTAAGAAATCATTTAAGCACTGCTTTGAGAAAGATAAATACTGTAAGCTTTTTATGTTGTCATTTAGATGATAACTGAATATGAATCATATTCTTTCACTAGACCTCCCATGCATTCTTTCTATCATGTTTTAAGAAATAACTGCCATCTCAGAGTCTGAAACTAAATCAAGTTTTGGTGATGTCATTCTACACCAAACAAAGTATTGCTTTTTTGTGTTCTTTTGGAGTTTTAACAAAACACATTTGTGTGTTTTTAAAGGTTTTAAAGACTCGTCTTGCCCTGGGAAGGACGGGTCAGTACTCTGGTATCGTGGACTGTGCTAAATATATATTTAGGAAGGAGGGTCTCGCAGCTTTCTACAAGGGTTATGTCCCCAATATGCTGGGTATCATTCCTTATGCTGGAATAGACCTGGCTGTTTATGAGGTAAGATTTTACACAGAAAAAACAAAACATTTATCAGTGTTCTTTTTAACTATTAAAAAGGATCCATTAATTGTAATAAAAGCATAGAAATGCTTAAACGAAACAATGTATGGCTTATATATATATATATGACTAATAAATTTTTAAAAAGCACAAAAAAGCACTCAAATTAAATATGAAAACAAAAATATAAGCTTAACAAATATTTTTAATTTTTTTAATTGTTAAAAATATTAACAAATAATAGAATTGAATATAAATAATATTAAAATAACACTGGGCTACATTTGATTATTTTTAAAATGTGTGTCTAAGTGTTTCATATATTTTATGTTTTATTTAATTAAAAAGTATGTGTTATGTAATTATTTTATTATTATTTAATTTTTTAATCTGTAGACTCTAAAGGACTTGTGGTTGCAAATAAATAATGCTAAAAAAACTTTATTTGAAGGTTTATATATATTTTATATTTAATTTTTTATGTTTATTAAAATGTATGTTACATGATAACATAATTATTTTATGATTAATTTATATTGTAAATATTATTATATTTTTTTATCTGTAGACACTAAAGAACTCGTGGCTGCAGAGGTTTGCTACGGACAGTGCCAATCCGGGTGTGTTTGTGCTGCTAGCCTGTGGTACAATGTCTAGCACTTGTGGACAGTTAGCGAGCTACCCATTAGCCTTAGTGAGGACACGTATGCAGGGTCAAGGTAAGTCTTTAAAACTCTCAAATACTTGATTTACCACTATTATCATTCACTAAGTAAACTATTATTATTTCTCCGTCACAGTCTAATGGACTTATTTTCACTTGCGTTTTGTTCTCGTTCTCCATCGGTTAGCGGCTTCTCAGGAAGGCAGCCCTCAGATGACCATGACTGGTCTCTTCAGACACATTGTACGGACAGAGGGTGCAATTGGACTCTATAGAGGCTTGGCGCCCAACTTTATGAAGGTCATCCCTGCTGTTAGCATCAGCTATGTGGTTTATGAGAACCTAAAGATCACCCTTGGCGTCCAATCCCGGTGAGGGGAAACCAAAGAGAGTTAAATCCTTAATGGCTTTTGTTTTTCCTCTCAAACTTTCTTTTGGACCAGTGAAAGAGATCGTCCAAGAGGGCCGGATTGCACTCAAAGGGAAGTGTAGCAACACTTGGCCAAGAAAGAGCTTGCATGATTGGATGAAGAAACCTTTGCGTCAAAGACCTAACGTTTGAATTTGATCTGTGAATGTAAGAGCAACTGGAATATACAGTATTAGAACAGGACAAAAATGCAATCCTAGCTGCAAGTAAAACGTGAGCACCTCAAAATGGATCCCAACACTCCCTTATTCCAATACTGAGTTTAGGTGAGGTAACCAGGTTGTGGTAGTTATATTTTAGCAGGGACAAGAATTTGCTTTTTGGAAAGGAAGGGCCAGGCACCTGATGGATTCAAAGAGCAAGATTTACTAAAGCATTTAGTATATGCAACTTTTCTCTAAGAAAATAACACTTTATCCATTTATTTATTCATTTAAACTGCACAACTGGAATTGAATGTGCTAAAGGCTTTGGCAGATGTGCTAGTAATCCTGACACAGACGTTTCAGATCACTGACTCATTCTTCCACTGGATGGCAGTGTTCTGTAATAAAAGGCTGGCTGGGCAAGGCTCCCATTTTTCCAGAAGCACCTCATTGATCCAGATCTAAGGGGTGGGGAGATTGTTAGGGATCAAGGGGCAGAGATGGGTAGGTTTAGTTATATGTAAGGTGGGATTTTCAGTCACAATTTCTTATAAGATCACCCACATGCTTGCATTTCGCTCACATAATTTATTACTTGTATTATTGTTAACTGACATGCCAGTTTTGACATCTTAAATGTTACAAGTGTAACAAGAGAGTTATTCTTATTCATCAAATGGTCCAAATAATATTGTTGAGGGCTTCTCATTGTTGTTTTTTTAAATGTTTACAAGATTCATTGAAAGTTACTCTAAAAAAGGATTCCATATAGTCAAGAATACTAGACATACACTCCTAATGGTGATTGGCAGCCAATCAAGCATTAAGAAAAAAGTTTCAACACTGGGTCAGTTTGAGAATAAAATGACCTGGGTTTGAGAATTCAGCACCAGCTTATATGTGTTGGGTTGAGTTTCATGACTTGGTAAACACTGTATGGTCTAAAGTTGGAGAAAGCAATTCTACTATTTGATTTGTTTTTACATTAAAACAATCCTGGGTAATTAACCGATAAATGATCTGCTTAGCTGCAGTGTAAATAAAACTTCTCACCAGTATTAGTTTGTAAACATTTCAAACAGGACTGCAACACTCTAGTCAAGGAACATATTTAAGCACTTTATTTTAATAGAAAATAAAACGGACTTGAATTTTTAGGAGGATTTATAATGGAATGATATTCAGTAGTTGTAGTGGTTGTGATTTAAGGAAATATATTATTTTCAGCATTTATGTTTAATGTTTGTATCAGGTGGGGTGGGGTTTTTGTAAAGAAAACACTAAAGAGGTTTAAGTTAGGATTTCTTTTGAAAAATGTAGTTGCTAATGACTACTCTGCAGCCAGTCGGCGAATATTTGGATATGACATTTGTCAGGATAGGCACCCCAATGTTTCAAATTTGCATTTTTTTTTTTATTTAAAAGGAAAAAAAAATAAGTTGCATTTAAAGTTGCACTTAAAGCTATTGCATATGAGGCCCAAAATCCCTCCAGTTCAATGGGTTTTTGCCCTTTGTTGTTCTATAAAACTTTAGTATATAGTTGCCTTCATTATACATAAAATAAAGCTGCTTTTAGACTCTCGGGGGTAACGTAGGATGATGATGTTAATGACTGAAATATTTTTGTAGTGATTTGATTCTCAGGGAGGATTTAATGGTCTCCAATGCTCCTGTGCAGATGTGGCTCCTGAGTCTCATCTCCACTGGGCTCTGGAACTGATATCTGCATATCAACTTATATAACTTGTATGACTGAGTTTGTGCAGGCCTAACAGTTTGCCTTTTTCAAGCTTCAATACATGACAATACATGATGGTAGTTGAACTGAACTCGGCTGTGGCCCAATTCCCTTTGAATCAATTCAATCTTTGTAATGCATGCATGTATGTGTGTCTTGTCTGAATATGCACAAATTGCACTGTGGAGTCTTTACAGGGCTTTAAAAGCTGTATTTGAGCCTGCTCATAATGAATGCAGCTTTCTGTTTTTTGTTTGTTTTGCATTTTGCACCTTTTACTGGAGAAATCTTTGGACTGCTCCGTAACTTGTGGGCTAGACCCATTTGTGTGGTGTTCCTGAGACTAAAGGCTTTAGATTTATGTTTGTTTGTGGCATTCAACACAATCAAGGAATGCCGCTCTGAGACTCCCTGTAATCTATTGCCTTACCGTTCGGCTGTTTTGATAGCCGTGTTACGGCTTCTGTGAGTTTGAATGCAGTGTTTTTGCCATGTATATCAAAATGTACTGTTGCTTGGGTCCCCTGAAAATCATAAACATACATGTTAATGAAATATCCATGTATCTGTACTGCAAAACATATCTGAACATATCTAGATGTGATGACACATCTGTGAAGTTTTATTTGATGCTGATATGTGCAAATCAATGCAAGAATGTTTACTGGACCATAAAGGAAAATAAACTGTCCTCTGTAAAATGCATAAACTGAATGTAGAGCGGAAATATTTATGTTTGTACAATAATGGTTAAATAAAGTTGTTCTTGATTCTGTTTATGGTTGGCATTCCACCATATTGGTTACTTTGCTCTTCTAAATGAGACTTTATTCTTTGAAAGTTTATTTAAAAACTGAATATAATAATACATTTTCTAGACAGTTTTAGTTCATTTTGTTTTTTACAGGGTTAATGTGGTAATATTTGAATGATTAAAAAGAAGAAGACTCAGCAGACAAGCGCAGGACTAATCACATGACAGTGGTTTGCTCTCTGAGGAAGTCATTCATCCGCAGTTCTCGAATAAATACTGGATGTGTTTCGAAACCTGTTGAGCTGCCTACCTAGACAGCATTTGGGAAGTTCCGAGTCAACACATGACTGATTCGAGCTGCGAGTAAAGAGCTAGGCAGCCTGCTAGGTTTTAAGGCACAGTCAGCCACTATGTGCTTAAAGGGAGTTCCATAACTGGTTTTCTGTTATTTCAACTCCAGTATAATAATGTTCACTGGTCACGAGTTGCAGGCAGTGAAAACAGGATCCGGACTCATATACGCGAGTCGACTCGACTGGGCTATTGTTGTCATATCGTTGATGTTAGACTTATAGAGAAATGTTGTCTTTCGAGGAAGCTAAAGCGAGGTTAGAAACTGCAGGGCAGAGTCATGTTTTACAGTTTTGGGCTGAGCTTTGTGCGGAAGAAAGGGATACAATTCTGGAGGAGATATCTCAGCTTCAGCCCGAAGAGTTACTCGAGCATTGCCGAGCAGCTACAGCGGCTGCAAGCCGACACTCGAGTGCTGATGGTCGGCTAGACGAGCGGATGGAGCCCGTTCCTCCAGAGTTCATTGGAAGTGTGCGTAAAAGTGACAAAGAAACACTTCAGATGTGGGGTGATGAAGGTAGCCTACAAGAGCTCGTTTGGACTCTAACGTTCAAAATAATGTACAAACTGTTGCAATAAGTGGCATGGCATTAATGCACACTAAAAGACTTCTTTCTTCAAGGGTTATTGCAGATTTCACGGGGCAGAGTGGCTGTTTTGCTGTTAGCTGGTGGTCAGGGGACTCGACTTGGAGTGTCATATCCCAAGGGCATGTACAATGTTGGACTTCCAAGTGGGAAAACCCTGTACCAGCTCCAGGCTGAGCGTATCCGGAAAGTGCAAGAGCTGGCCAAAGTGAAGCATGGTTGCAAATGCACAGTACCATGGTATGGATCTTTAAGTTGCAGTTCACATGCACATGTGTGTTTTGCAATTTAATGCAATTTAAAACAGAATTTAATGGTGGAAATTACTAATAAATATGTTGGGTTTTCATATTTGAAAGTCTGGGTCTAGGAAATAATATAATATTGACATGGTAAAAAAAAAGAAATCATTTTATAAAAAGAAAGATCTGTTATCCCTGAGACAGTGCTTGTAGTTGAAGAAACTCTAATGCATTCTAATGCATTTATCCATAAACAAATATAAATTATAATAAATGTATTGACTTCTTTTAAATGATGTGTTTTCAAATGATGTGTGTTTAGGTACATAATGACCAGTGAATTCACCCTGGGACCCACAGAGAACTTCTTCAAAGACAATGAATATTTCGGTCTATGTCCACCTAATGTGATCATGTTTGAGCAAAGGATGATACCAGCAGTTGGCTTTGATGGAAAGATCATCCTGGAGAAGAAAAACAAAATAGCCATGGCACCAGGTCAGAGAAAAATTGTTTGTCTTCAGAAGGAATACTAATTTTGTATGTTATTCATTAGTTTATTATTAGTAGTAGTAGTAGTAGTAGCAGTAATAGTTAGTTCAGGAATGAATAAAATAAAAGTTATTTTATTTTATAATTATTTAAATTTATATTTGTCTTGTCCACTTCAGATGGAAACGGCGGCCTCTATCGTGCCCTAGTGGACAACAAGATTTTAGAGGACATGGAAAGAAGGGGTGTGGAGTATCTTCACGTGTACTGTGTAGACAACATCTTGGTGAAGCTGGCAGACCCAGTCTTTATTGGCTTTTGTGTAAAGAAAGGAGCAGACTGTGGTGCCAAGGTAAAAATATACTGCTTGTAGGCCGGAATTAGATACCATCCTTTTTATGTTTTTGCATCCAGTTAGCCATGTTTACCTTTTCCTCTGGTCAGGTGGTAGATAAGGCCTATCCTGCAGAGCCTGTTGGTGTGGTATGTCGTGTGGACGGTCTATATCAGGTGATTGAGTACAGTGAGATCCAACCAGAGACCTCAGAGCTGCGAGGCCCAGGAGGAGAGCTTCTGTTCAGTGCTGGGAACATCTGCAACCACTTTTTTACACGAGGTTTCTTAAAGGAAGTGGCTGAGTATGTCATCGACAATATGTGTAAAGTGTTTCTTATGTGTAATCTCAACCATGGTCCATAAACGTCTTTTTTGCTATAATATAAATTTTAATGTTTTGTTATACTATATTATAATAACAAGAAGTAGGATGTGCAGTATCAAGAAGACTAGAACTTATATCGACTTTTTTCAATGTACAGGTACAAGATTAGTTATACCTGTACAGGGACACTTAGTAGATCCTATACATCCTAGATGTAACTTTTTGCATAGTTAATTTTGAGGTTAATCCCAAAAAGCACATATCAGAATTAGAGAATTTTATTAAAGAATTAGCAACGTATTATCTCGGATTAATCTGCAAACAAAGCCCTTTGTACGAAATAATCCCTATTACAATGCTCTTTCCTTGCAGAAAGTTTGAGTGTCAGCTGAAGCAGCATGTGGCAATCAAAAAAGTGCCGTTTGTGGATGGAGAGGGAAACCTGGTGAAACCAACCAAACCCAATGGCATCAAAATGGAGAAATTTGTCTTTGACGTCTTTAAGTTCTCAAAGTGTGTTTACTGCTAGTGTTAATTTTGGCAAGTTAGGAAACTGACATCTTCCTTATCATAGTCTCTTCTTGCAGGAAATTTGTCGCCTTTGAGGTGTTGAGAGAAGAGGAATTCTCACCCTTGAAAAATGCTGATGGGGCTCCTCTGGATACACCAACTACAGCACGCCGATCCTTGTTAGCGCAACATTACCGCTGGGCTCTGGCAGCTGGTGCAACCTTCCTGGATGAACAAGATAAACCCATCCCCTCAAAACACAGGTGATAACACAAAATACCCTTCATAAAATAAGAAAATATCAAGTCATTTACTTAAAGTAAACAAGGCACCTTTTACCAAAGATGGTTTTGGATGGCTTCTTCAAATTCACTTTAATTAATTTTGGGTGAACTATCCTTTTTAATGAAAATTTCCTTAAGTATTATAATCCTAGAAATGTAAAAAAAAATAATAATAAAAAAAATCAACACCATTCTCATTATCAATCCAACACCTTCCAATTGGTTTAATCTAAAAGAAATATGCCAAAGGAATTTACCCGACCATGCGGAAAATGAACTATTTTGAGGCAGTTCCTAAAATGGACAGCATGTGAGGTTTACAATGGCTGACTTGGTCTACTCTTTCTTTTGCAGTATGGCTCAGAATGAAGACCCCCCAGCAATTTGCGAAATCTCTCCACTTGTATCATACTTTGGCGAGGTAAACATGGAAGTACGACTTTTACGAACTGGAGCTGGTAATACTGATAAAACAGTTCATTTGTTGTATCTCAGGTTAACATGTTTAGCACAAAAGTGATTAAATACAAAATGTTAGCGTTTGTACAAAAAAGAGGCAAGATTAGCCCTGAGGCACAGAGTGAAAAAAGGATAACAGGCCAGAGTGAACATATGGAGCATGATGTGAAACAGAGCGAATGATGTCAGAGTAGTGTTCCTGTTCTCATGAGAGCTAAAGAGACAGCTGTTACACTCCATCACTTTCTCTACTTTTTTCATTAATTTCTTGCCCTCAGTAAATCTCTATATAGCATGGATACATTTTATCTGCTGTGTTTTACAGGGTCTGGAACATTTCCTGGGACAGAAGACCTTGAATTCCCCTTTTCTACTGGATGAGAATGAAGCCAAGAACCTTGTGTAATAGAGTTTCCAAATTCCAACTGAGGATCCTATCACGTTTAGGGAAATTTTCTAAGGAAATTAAAGGGATGTTTACAAGTAATAATGATAATAATGAAATGTCTGTCTGTCTTTATTTAATTAAAATTACAGTAAAAACAGTAATTTTGTGAAATACTTTTTCTCTCTCTTCAGTCTTCAGTCACCATTCTATAGAAATCACTCTAATATGCTGATTTCAATTTCAAAAACAGTGGTTCTGGAAATTTTTGAAACCATGATATGTTTTTTTCCAGGATAGTTTGATTAATAGATATTAAGTACATTACTGGAATTCTTCAAAAGGTTAAAATAGAATTTACTCATGATAATAAGATTTTAAAATACAGTGTAATATTTTTGTTAGTTTGTAATGCCTTTCGTTTGATACAACTTTACAATAGCAATAAAATCACACTAATCCAACTTGCAGTCAAGAGGATGTGTTTTCTTTTCCCTCGGCTTTGCCTTTGCATCCCAGTTTCGAGCCGAGACGTCACATGACCACAGCTGACCAATAGGAAACGTAACATCCACCCGATTCTCGTCTAAGCAGCGGAACGGAACAATCAACAAGCTTATTAGAGCGAAAGAAACGCCGTATCTAAATGAAGTACCGCGCTACTGTTGCATTACAGAGCTATTAGCCAGCTGCGATTGGATGTTCAGCATACAGACTCCATGCTTGGGTGAAATAATCTGGTTCAAATGGTTCTTGTTCTGGAATTTAGTGTAGGACGCGTAGGAGCTCACTTGACAGCTGGAATGTAACTGGGTTTCTTATGAGCTGGCTAACACAGCTAGCTGCCTGTAGAGGATGGATTTCATTACGAGCACACAGTAGATGCATGCTTAGGTGTATATAGAAGTATGCTAGGATGTTCAAAAATGTGTTCGGATCAGGATTCCTGGTGAGGACCGCTCATGTCATCTTGACATGGGTCATAACATTGATACTGTTCCTCCACGACACCGGTAAGTGCTCTTAACAGATGCTGATTGTACTCTGAGTATGTCCGCCTCATCTATAGACCTGTTATTTTATGTCTACTGCAGCTGTATAATGTACATAATGCTAATGCACACCGGTATCTGCATCACTGAGTGTTAAGGATCCACATTTACATGATCCCTAACCCTAGCACTCTTTGTTACATTATATTTACTGATATGACAAAAAGTCAAAATGATCAATTTATTGTGATATAAAAGTCTAAACGATGAGACTCATGATAACGTAAAAGTCACAAAATTACGAGATACTCATGATGTGATTATGCCTAAAGTGTCTGAACTAAGCTACTAATGATGTAGATCAAAATTATGATGAGATACAGAATTGAGATACTAAATTGTAATTATGTGATAAAAGTTGAAATTATGACACACTAAGTCATAATTATAAGATTAAGTCACACGTCAAAAACACATAATTACTACATAAAAATTAGTCTTTTCTCTTTTTAAGCTCATAATTTAAAATTTTTTATCTCATGAATTACTTATGGCTGGAATACATTATAAAACTTTTGCTAATTGCTGAAAGTAAAAGCTAGCCTGAAGATTTTGGGAAGATTTCTCTGAAAATCACGTAGTGTATGGGCATAGACTTAACTTTTTAGCTTTAGACTATGTTTCCATCCAGTCAGAGGATATCAAGTATGTTCCATATTTTAAAGAGTTAGTTCACTTTGAAATTAATTTTTGATATGTTTTTAGCTTACCTCAAGGGCATCCAAGATGTGTCTTTGTTTCCACAGCATTTTCAATTTTGACATTTAATGGTCAAACCATTGTTTGTCAGTAATATACTGGAGGTTCAGGGGGTCCTCCCTTGGTTCACCTCAAAGAGCATGCAAAGAGAAGTCAAAATTAAACATGATTTAATGACTCGTGAATGTAAGTTCACATTGATGGCATAAGAAGCGAAACAAGCGGTTTGTGTGAGAAAACGAACAGTATTTATATAGTTTACCTCGTGTTAACTGCCGTCGAACTGATCTGAATCAGATGTCCAACTGAACCGAACTGAACCGCCTCCAAACGTTACGCCGGAAGTGATCTCTCGCGCGTCACGCATTGTTTACACAGAGATTTCGGGAGTTTTACCTTTCACTAAACATATTTGGATAAACGGGAAATCGCAATGGAAGACTATTTCGATATATCTAAATATGTTTAGTGAAAGGTAAAATTCCCAAAATCTCTGTGTAAACAATGCCTGAAGTAGACGCGCGAGAGATCACTTCCGGCGATCGATCTCTCGCGCGTCGGTTCAGTTGGACATCTGATTACTGTTACAAGCATGTTTTCATTTGTTAGCTATGTTTATTGAAGCAATAAAGCGCATGTCTTTTGTGTTTGGAATGACTTGAAAGTCTGCAAGTGTGTGATCTCCAGTCGTTTAGGTTATGCTGCCCATGTTTCTCTGTAACTATTTGC
>JAOTRC010000034.1:15446221-15478139 GCA_027497675.1 Cyprinella lutrensis
TTATGCTGCCCATTTTTTCTCTGTAACTATTTACAAAGCAGGCAGGAGTGTTTCAGCCTTTGGTATCTCATAATTTAAACTTTGTGTGCCAATTTTGTGTTGACTTTAAGTGGGGTAAATGGGATTCCACAGTTTTGCACAATTGTTTCTCTATTATGCTCTAATTTCCTTCACTCTGTCCTACTCCAATATGTATTCTACTTCACTACTGTGCTTCTTCCACCTTTCCTTTCCATTTCCTTTTCCATGTTCAGTTATGCTCTATTCTACACTTCCACACAGATCTGCGCAAACAGGAGGAGACGGGGGAGCTCACACTGCCGGTTCTCTTTGTGCTGATGGTCCTGGTGTCCGTGTTGCTGTACTTTGCGGTTTCACTTATGGATCCTGGTTTTGTCTTGTCTGATGACTGTGACTTACAGGTCAGTTAATTTAGGGATTCTCACATTTTTTTTGGTAATCCAAACTCCTGTGACCTGAAATATTTACTTAGGCTATCCCCTGCAATTTTAAGTTAATATTATAATAATTTAATAACATGTTGGTTAAAGCTACAATATCAATTCAAAGTATCTTTAATTGTCTCCCCGAGGAGAAATTAGTTTTGGACCTAGAGAAATTGCTGCAAGGGTTACAACAGAGACACCACAAAAACACAAGATTAAGACAGTTAAAAGACAAAAAGTACATAGAACATTTAGATTACTCAAAGGAGCTGTGCAAATTGTGAATTACCCTTTTCTGTAGGGTTCTTGTGCAAAGTAACTTTATATCATATCCATAGATACATTGAGTCACAGACATGCAGAGCATTAATGAATTCACATACAATAATGTAAGTACACAATTGAAAGAAATATAACACTGTGCAAGTGTTTTTTGGATATTTTGACACATATTGTACCTTTAATGATTACATGACATTCAGGTAAACAAATAAAATATTTCTTCTTTTTAATATGTGATTTATTAGCTGCCTCTATTCACAAGCTCCCTGCATTTCTGTGTTGAAAAACTGCAGTTTAGGAAACTCTTGAGTTAATAGAAATACAGGCCTCATAAAGTTTACGAGTCTTCAGAGTTAAGTTTACCTCCTCTACACAGTCATCAGATTTTTTTCAGGAATAAAACTGCCCCATTTGACTGTATTTCAGTTCACACTTGGTATTGCAGAAGAAACGCAGGATATGATTCCACACACTACCAAGTCCATCCGGCTGCGGCGTTGTGGACACTGCCTGGTACAGGTGTGCTCTCACTTATTATACATGAGATACATAAATAAAGAGCTTTTTATAATATTAATTCAAAGGTTTAAGGACAAGCTGCAACAAAAACGAATTATTATTTACTACAATTTTTTAATCGTATTAATGTCAATTTTTTTAATTTTATGAAAATATTATTTAAATTAAGTTTTGTCATTTTACTTTTGGTTCAAGATAATCACTATATGTGTTCATGCATAGGAAAAACCTCTTTATTCATTTATAACAATGAACCCATTGTAAAAATGAATGCACACTTTGCCTTAGCAACCCATGAGATCCAAACACTGCCAGACGTGTCAGCACTGTGTGCGGCGCTATGATCACCACTGCCCCTGGATAGAGAACTGCGTCGGGGAGAGAAACCACCGCTGGTTTGTGCTTTATCTGGCTGTCCAGCTTGTTGTCTTACTGTGGGGACTGTACATGGCCTGGTGAGTAATCCTTGAGGCCAATTCACCCTGCGCCGACAGACAAAGACCAACAGTAACAGACTCTTCATTGGGTTTTGTTGGTTCAGTTTGTTTCTCCGGTTGTTTTTTGTTTTGGTTGTAAAATATCTGAGAAGTGGCTGAGAAGTACTGTGATCTGGTGATTGTCTGCGTTGGTCAGTGTCTTTCGGTGCGGTGTGAATTGGCCTTTGTACATCATGCATGGTATGTCCAGAACCGCTAATGGAAAATAGCCCTAAATAATGTATTATTTTCCATACCTTTTCAAATCTAAAAGGTTCTCAGACCATTTCATCAAAATTAAAGCATCCAGAAAAGAACATCTTTCAGTTCAGTGTTTACAATTGAAGGGATACAAGGACCCCTTTGTTTTTGGGGTCCACTAGAATAGGTTTTCTTTCTAAGGGTTTTCAGCGAGTTCAGCTCCTACTGATATATAGGCCGGAACAACTCCCTTTAGAGTGGTGCTTTCTAACTTCACAAACCATTTTCATGCTTAAACAACAACATTACACACTAAAGAATGTTGAAAATGTTGAAGAAATCCTAATAGGACCCTTTAAATCTTGTACAGGTCCGGCTTCAGTCACGCTTCCACCTGGCAGCTGTGGTTGAGGACCAACGGAGTGCTCTTGGGAGCAGCAGCGGTGGTGGCGGTCCTATCCCTGACCGTACTGCTCCTCCTGGGCTCTCACCTGTACCTGGTGTCCCTAAATACCACTACATGGGAGTTCATGTCTCGACACAGAATCTCTTACCTCAAGCACTGCGGAGTAGACGAAAACCCTTTTGACCGTGGAACCCTGCGCAATCTCTGGGGCTTCTTCTGCGTTTGGGAACCAGTGGTTTGGGAGCATGTGTATTTCAAGCAAGGCAACGATCCCATTTAATTCCCTGGGAGTCATGACTGCCGTGACAAATAACTTATTAAATGGAAGTTGATGTTTTGGTGGAAATCCAAAGTGCATCTGCTACTACATCTAATCTACTTCTTCCTTGTGAATGACCCATTCCATTTTGAAAGTGATTCTTTCTTTAAATGCATGAACTTGTTATTAAATAGGTTGGAATGAAGACCATATCTATTAAATCGTTTTGTGAATACTTTGCCCAGATATTACTTTGACAATTCGTCTGTGCTGATTTGGGAGATTTTATTTGCGAACGCAGAAAAAGCACAAAATCACAACAGCATTTCGGAGCTGTATTGTGGTTTCCCATTAATGCAATATGAGATTAATTACAATTTTATATGCTTAATTATTATCTCGGCTCTGCTCAAATCATCTCTTTCGTGGTACTAACAAGCTGTCGGACGAAAGTAACTTAACTAGACAGTCTGTCAGCTGATTTTATAGCAGTAGCCAATGTTGTATTCTTACATCAGCAATTTTGTGCAATTATTGATTGAACTTGTGAAATACAGTCAGTTGTATATACACATTTTTACATGGGTTTTTTTTTTGGAGGAGGGAGGGGGGATTGACCCCATTGAAGATCAATTTTTAGACAGGGTAATAAGTTTATATTACATTTCCTATAGCACTTTATCTGTGGTGAAATTCCAATATGCTTGTAATGTGATGTTATCATATTAATTGTTATGGTTTATCTTGACAATCTATACGTTAAACATGAGAAATTAACATATTAGATGACAAATTTAGAATGCAAACATAATCAGTGCAGTACTGTTCAACATTTTTCCAGCAAAACATTATTTTTATATAAACAGGGTATTTCTTATTACACATCAGCAGCTTAAAGAGAGTAATATGTAAGTGAACGTGACACTCCTTTGACTGTTAAATTCTGGGCCAGTAATATGTTTGGTTGATAAATGCAGTGTAATGAATTGTCTTCTTCAACAAACGTTAGTTAGAAATGTATCTGCATAATATAGAGGCATAAAAAGCAATAATTGTTTTTTCTTTGACTTGATTTCAGTTTCTTTAAAATGTTACTTTTGCACTTGAGTGTTTTTAACTACATATTATGCTGAGATTTCATGAATGATTTGTGCCGTCTTGATCAAATTTATGCAATTTTTTTTTGTTCCTCTGTGATATTTTGAAGCGTCAATATTCAATAAACTGAACAACATGATCACATTGTATTTTATTTCTGAAAATACATTCATCCCCGTTCAATTACATTTACTTACATATTTTATTATCCTTCATGTGGCTCATAGAAATGGCAAATTTCATTTCAATATTTTAGTGTCATTTTTGTTCACAGTGTAACCTATCAGTAGTAAACCACATTGACAAAGATGCAATGGTGGCCTGATGTAGAAAAGTAAAATTTAGACAAACATGTTAAATAAGGAACAACGTAATCAGCTTCTATAATACGTGATGCACAGAGCAAAACAGTAGGACTGTTTAAATATCAGCTTAGTAGCGAGTGAAAGTGCTAACCGTATCATGCTAAGACATCGAGTAGAATATGCCTAGTCTAATGCAACAGTCCTACATTTGTCCAGAGGAAGACTATAAATAGAAAGGCAGGATAGAGCAAGTCGCCTTTTAAAGCCAAAAAGTCACGAGATGTCTGAAAGTGCTGGGTTTGGAAAGTTGAGAACTGGTCCAAAATCAACAAGCAACATTTAATCCTAAATCAAATCCAGATTAGGGACAACCAGAGATCAAAATGTGAGGGTTTAACATGAACATACATCACATAGACCGAGCGTGGAAGAATTTGCATCATCTAACACCGAGCACACAGTCCCATAGTTACAGCCTGGAACTTAAGGAGCTTAAGATGTATCGCTCGGATCAGCGCTACATCAGAAATCTTTCAAAACGGCGCAGCGTTCGGACAATTATTATCTGTCCGGAAACAGTGCAAGTATATTTTGGCATCATAGTTCATTGAACACGGAAGACTTCTCTTTATTTTAACAGCTGACTAAAAATAAGCATCTGCACACGATAAACAGTGCAACATCCCAAAAATAACATTAATATACGTTTATAACTGTATGTATAAATATCAGGGATGGTCGGAGCAGGTCTGAGCTTACTCACAGTGGTAGCCGCAAAGTTTTGGTCGGGGGCGATCACATGGTTTCCTCCCACATGGTTTGAAGTCCAGTCTGGACAGTCTTTGGAGTTTAAGCACAAATCTGCAGCCAGCTTCATGGAAAAATCGCACAGCAGCTTTTAAAGGGTGACACGGGGCCAGCTTCACTTGATTCGACTGCATAACTCAAGGGAGAGAATAATTGGATAAACAAGACAGAGAGAAAAGAAAGCAGAGATTTGATATGTCACAACCCCGTCGGAGTGTAATCGAGTGGAAGTCAGTGCAAAGCAGAGAAGTCAAAGTCTGCAAAGAACTCCTGCTGCTCGGCGGTGAGGAAGAATGGAGTCTGCGGAGGGGTCAGGACTGGCTTCAGGCGCGTGAACTCCTCGTCAAAGTTACTGACGTCTGCTGGTGCTTTAATTGACGGCAGGAACGGAGGTTTGGCTCTTTTGGCCAACAGGGCTTCCCAGTCCATGCCCTGTGGAGAGGAACGAGCCTTTTTAAAAAGAACGTTTGAAAATTTTAAAAAGAGACTATTAGTGACTGTCACCTGAAAAAATCTATGTTTCTTGACTTCATTGGCATCTTGGTCTCCTGCTCCCAGTCGTTTTTCAGGGTTCTTCTGCAACAACTGCAATGAAAAGATACAGAGTCAGAGACTGAATTTCAATTTCTGTTCTTCTATCAAAAGGATGAGCTGTTACCTTTTGGACCAAAGAGACCGACTCAGGGGACAAAAACCTGGGGTAGCGCACTTCATCGTTCACTATGCTGTCAAACACTTCCTCCTCATCATCACCGGGGAATGGAGACTGGAATAGAAAGGATACAAGTATACACTCAAAGTTTAGGGGCTGCATTTATTTGATCAAAAATCAAAACCATAATATTCTAAAATATGATCACAATTTAAAGGGTTAGTTCACCCATCTCAATCCCCAATGACTACCATAGTATGTATTTTTTTCTACTATGGTAGTCAATGGGGAATGAGATCTGTTTGATAAAAACATTCTTCCAAATATCTTCCTTTCTGTTCAGCAGAACAAATAAACACATAGAGCTATGAAAAAACATGAGGGTGAGTAAATACTGACAGAATTTTCATTTTTTGGGTGAACTAACCCTTTAAATAAACATTTTTTTCAATGTAATTTGGGGTGGGGCGGGGGCGAGGTCATGCTGTATTATGAGTGTGAGGACCAGAACTGACCTCCCCCACTAGCATCTCATAGATGAGCACACCCAACCCCCACCAGTCCACTGCGCGGGTGTAAGTGCTGTCCGTCAAAACCTCCGGGGCCAGGAACTCTGGGGTTCCACAAAAGGTTGACGTACGATCACCATGTCCCATACCTAATTGGAGGCAAGACTTTGGTGACTCTGCTCAAATAATGATTTGAGACGAACAAACAAAAACATTTCCCACAGGGCAAATTATATTACGTTTAAATATACCTTCTTTGCAAAGTCCAAAATCTGCAATTCTCACAAAGCCATCAGAATCCATTAACAGATTGTCCAGCTTTAGGTCCCTACAAAAAGGAAAGAGAGAAACCATACATGCATTATTGTTTCATATATGCATATAATATGGGAATTTAGGAATAGTTGAATAAACTGAATTTCAATTTCAGTTCTTCTCTTAAAGGGATAAGCTGTTACCTTTTGGACCACAGAGACCGACTAATAATATTCATAGTGTAGTTACCTATAGACAATCCGGTTTTGGTGCAGAAACTCCAGGCCCAGTAATACACATGCAGAATAAAACCTGCCAGAAAAACCCTCAGTTTACAGTCACAGACAGATGAACACGTCAATGCTAAAAATAACAATGCTAAAAATATTCAGTGTGTGCGTCTGACTCCGAGAACATCACTCTCTGAACAAGTGTGGCACTTATGTAAATGCTCTGTAATAAAACACACTATGTGGGTGTGTGTGTTTGGGGGGAACCTGGTAACCAAATGTCCTCACAAAGATATTGATAGCAGAAACTAAACATACTAAATTTGCAAGATAGCAGAAGCTAAACATACTAAATTATTTTTTTATGAAAATGTAAAAATGCTGGGATGAGAATAGGGGATAGAATATACAGTTTGTGCAGCATAAAAATCATAATGTGGAAACCCAGCCTATGTATGTGTGTTTACCTAGCCTGCCGTTCAGAGAAGATGTTATTGTGGATGTGTGTCATCAGGTCTCCTCCAGGTGAATATTCCATCACAAAGCACACATGGTCAGGTGTCTGGAAACACCCATATAGGTTCACCAAGAAAGGGTGACGGGACACATTGATGGTCTCAAAAATCCTCTTTTCACACATTAAACTATAAAAAGAATAAAATGAATTCACAATATGATACAAGCCGATCACAGTTAATGTGTCCACTAAAACATTTCAATTACAAGAACTTAAAAAAAAAATGATACAAGCATCCCCTTCCTAAAAATATAAGAGGCAGCTCTATATTTTCATGTATATTATAAACCCATTTACTGTATACAGTGTAAAAAAAGGTGATCCCTTAAAGAAGTCCCCACAATTATTGCCATGTAATACAGAAATAAATACTAAATGTATTTGCATAGAACTTTGAATAATAAATCTCAAAAGACTACAAATTACCATATCCAATTCGTGGTGCTATTTGCATAGGCAGACATTCTCGACACAGGGATACAGAACCTCACCTGTCTACTTCATCCCGGGTCACAACGTCCCCTTTCTTCAGAGCTTTGATGGCATATAGTTTCCCAGTTCTCTTGAACTCAGCCAGCAGGACCTTCAATGAAAGACAATAAGATATTGCACCAACACCACCCCCCAGAATCATCTGATTACAGTACAGAAGGACATCTGCAGTTTTACCTTTCCAAAGTGCCCTCTTCCTAAAACAGAAATGCAGCTGAAGTCCTCCATCTGCATCCCCTCTTTCCTCCTGAGAAACGGGATATATACAACATACAGTAAAAGAGATAGACACAATGTGTGAGGGGATACATGTTGAAATTTAAGACTTAAGGTTAGGGATCTTCCAAAATATTCCTTAATCCATGAAGTGAGCAATAATAATAGCATTAATAAATAAAATATTGACTTACTGAGGTGTAGGCTGGGATGCAGGTCTGCCTTTGAGAACTTGTTGATCCTCACAGGAATTCACTCTGGTAGAAGTCTGGGAAACACATCCCAAATCACAATTACAGCTTTAACTTGACCAGAGCAATAAATGAAGCTTCAAATTAAAAGCAAGTCTTTGTCCACAAGACGTACCCCAGAAAGTGATTCGTCAGTTGCAGGGTTCTTCGCCAAGAGGAGGCGTGGGGGCTTGGCAGGACGCTCCTCACTGAAATTCAGTTTAACAACTGCAGAGTCTCTGTGATAAACAGCCACAACACAGAAAGAGAATCACTTTCTACAGTGATTAATGGACATATTTTCCTCAAACAAATCTGACTCGACCGAAACCCCAGGGACACCTGAGCAAGTCTCACCCAGAGGAAGGGGGCGTGAACACGGATGGGGGGGACATGGGTTCAGAGCCGGGCAACGGAGGGCTCAGGGCGGTGATGGTGCTGTTGCAGGGGGGCAGCACGCTCATCATTAGACGCCCCCAAGTGGCAAAGTTCATATTCATTTGGGCTGCCCGCAGGAAATTTTTCCCTGAGAAAAGCATTAAATCAGCTATTTAATATACAAATAATGACGCATTACTCTGAAACATCAATCTTAATCGCTGAACTTCACAGCACTGCCTCTACATGTCATGTTAACAGCCCCACAATGTCACTCTTTATAGTTTTGAAAGCATTGAAGTGCTTATGAGAGACATTATGACAATCATTTATACAGACCCACTATGAGGACAATACTGGAGAAAATGTGTCAAGCAAGCACACCTTTTTCTTTTGGGAAAATCCGTTTCTGTCGTTGTAGTTTAGGATGCCGCTCAATGACAGGGTTAATGAATCTCACCTAAAACCAAATCACACAATAAACAGCTGACTATATTCAATAAGCTCTAAACTGTACCAGACTTGGCTCCGTTTATTAGCATGATTTGGCACTAGGATGAAGGTGTTGCGAGGTTCTCTTACCTCCGTGAACAGCGTGCCCTGTGGCTCTAGATAAAGACACATGCTGTGTCGCTGGTTGTCTAGGAAGTCTTCTAAACGCAGGAACTTTACGGCACACAGGGACCTCCAGTCTCGCCAGTACACTGCAATCTCCAGCTCCCGAGACTACAGGGGATCAAAGGTCACATGAGACGCAGAAAAAATAAAAATAACACATACACACACACCAGCTGTAGTTGTAGTTCAGTAAAAAGTAAATTTGGGAAATTTTACAATTTAAAACAACTTTTCCATTTTAATATATTTTAAAATGTAATTTATTCCTGTGATGGCAAAGCTGAATTTTTACCATCATTACTTGTATTTAGTGTCACACGATCCTCCAGAAACCATTCTCATACGCTGATTTAGTGGCCAGGAAACATTTCTTTTCATTATATTATCAATGCTGAAAATAGTTGTGCTGCTTACGATTTTTGTGGAAATTGTGATACATTTTTTGGATTTGTTGATAAATAGAAAGTTTAAAAGAACAGAATTCATCTGAGATGGGAATTGAAAAAGTATAAATGTCTACTGTCACTTTTGATCAATTCAATAAATACTGGCTAAATAAAATGATTAAAATAAAAATAAAAATTCTTACAGACCCCAGTTGAATGGTATTGGTAGTGCATGTTCACTGACATGGCACAATAAAAGTTATGGCAATTACAATGATTAAAACTGAAACATGCCTTTTAAAGGGATAGTTCACCCCCACAAATTATGTCATTTACTCACTCTCAAGTTGTTCCAAACCTGTATAAATCTATTTCTTCTACTGAAAACAAATGAAGATATTTTGAAAAATGTCAGTAACCAAACAGTTGATGGACTCTGGAAGTCAATGAGGCCCATCAACAGTTTGGTTATCCATATTCTTCAAAATATGTCATTTTATGTTCAGCAGAAGAAAGAAATTCATACAGTTTGGAACAACTTGAGTCTGAGTAAATGATGACTTAAATTTCATTCTTGGTTGAACTATCCCTTTAAATACTGTATGATTTAAAAAAAAGGAGTTCGAGCTGTTTTTCCCCTCAACAGAGATTCATCTAAATGTGAATGATGAGAAGTCAGACACCAAGTAATGTTTTTCTAAAACAATCAAAGAGATGCGAAGCACAGCCTTTGAAAGAAAAACTGCAACAGTAATCCACAAATAATGAAATAAGTTCTCATTTTCCACCGGAAACGCTGAATCAGCATGGAGAGAGCTGCAGGCTCACTTGGCCAGTATTCAGGCTGAGTGTTTGTGTCCAAGGGGTGAGCAAAAGATTACAGTAATGTTGCAGGATTAGTTTGGATTACACTGGAGGCGGCTGATTGCGCTCTGGGAGAAAAGCTGCGTTAATGAAGGTGAGGAAAAGATTTCAGCCAATGCCCTCAAAGGCACTTTCCATAAAACAGACATGGTAAGTGTTGCCTGGGATGACTGACAGTTATAAATTGCAAGCTGTAAAAGCACTCAGACCAGGAGTTTGTGATATCCATTAAGGGTGAGCTCCTTATCTGAATTCAAAACGCTTATTTACTTACTAGATATACGTCTATGAAATATGCAGTAGAATTTGTTGGCACTGACCCGTTCGAGTTCAATGCAAAAGCTCTGATTCCAAGCCTCCTTACTCAGCGGCCGCCAATGTGTGCGACCAACTATCTTGTTATCCACCTTCAATACAGCACTGATCTCAGCTGAATGAAAACACAAAAAGAAAGAAAACAATTCAAGAAACATCTTACTTTTTAAATACATAATTTAAAAAGTCACATAAAAGATTAAGTAACTTGAATTCCAATGACTTTTAATGTCTGACATTCTAATAATGTCATCAGACAAGGTAGGAAAATACAGATTCCTTGTGTTACTCTCAACAATGAGACGGAGTTTAAATTATATTTGAAATCCATTATATTTCACTCTGCTTCCCGAGAGACTCACATGAGAGCTCGTCCGTCTTGGTGGTCTTGCCGTTGGCGCTGCGGGTGGAGAGACCAGTTCTCATCCTTAGTGATTTGGACTCAGAGGGACTTCCAGGGGCAGAGGACATGTTGCTTACCCGACAACGGCCTGGAACTGAATCCAGCAGGTCCTGACAACCCATCAACCTGACTTCCAGTCGTCCTGAAAACACATGCATGCAGGTTTTACACAATATAGCACCCATATGTACTTCTATTGCCTCTATACTTGTACTTTGTACAATTATAACAATCAGAATTGCAAATATGAATAAAGTTCTTATAATACAAGCTCAATGGTACATATAATTTATGCATAAGTGGGTAATAAGAGGTCTGATAAGAGCCATATCAGACCGAGCAAAGTGACCAGTACAGTTAAACAAGTCTATTATGCACATCAAGGCTCCATTTATTTTTATTAATAATACAGTAACTGCAATATTGTGAAATGGTATAATTTTGAATGACTGTTTTCTACTATAATATATTTTAAAATGCTGAAAATTCAGCTGTCATTACATCCTAAAACACCATTGATAAATGTAATGTAGACTGAGACTCTCATAACTAAAACGATGTTTTTATTGTCCTGGTACAAATCAATACTTTTCTTTGTTCAATGAGCAGTTCATGAGTTGAAGCTCTTAATTTTGATATCTTAAAGAGCACAATATTGATGCATTTAACCTTAAAATGTACAAAATTTGAAAAAACCCAACATAGTTTTACAAATTCCTATGGGAAAGAACAAACAAACATTTATGAACTTTACTCCAGCAGTACAACAAAGTTCATTTTAAGTCAGTAAAACCATATTGCCATATACCATATTAAAATGTCAAAATTTGGCCTGCTTAAGAGGGGGCCAACAAGATATTATGTCCAGGGGCCTCTGAACTAATTAATCCGACCCAGCTTTAAAGGAGTACTTAATGACAGAAGTTATATTTTTGGGAGAACTAACCCTTTAATATGCTCTTGATGGTACAGAAAGTAGTACAACAGGACCTTCAGTCTCTAAAAGTAAAGACACTTTTCACTAATTTAAATTTACATATTGTGGCATCACAACTACATTTATCTTGACATCTTAACACCATACCCTTCCTGCTAACTTTCAACTGTGTCAATACCTGTCAGGCTGGATGGTTTGAAGAGTGAAGAGGACGCCGAAGAAGAAGAACGCAGCCGATCTCTATGCAACCCAACGACAGGCGAGGACCCCACCGTCAGCTCTTCTTTTATGGCAGCTCGTTTGGGATGGTCATGTGGAAGTTCTCCAAGCCGCTGCTCCAGAGACAAGCGCAAAAGGTCCAGTTTCTGAGAGGACTCCTGCAAACGGGCCTGAGCCTGGACACAGACAGATATGCTCAAAAATACAAAAGAGGCTCAGAGATAACAGATGAGAGCTACATTTATGAATGACAGTAGAGTGAAACAAGGCCACTGACAGTAACTATATAGAGTTTATATATTATATTTCCTGTATCAGGAACTCTAAAATTGGCTTTTTGAAGGTATGACAAGTGATTTATGTAATTGTTATCATCCCAATAATAAATTCAGGCAGATATATCAAAGGTCCCCTGACAATGAAATTTTCCCTTTCTGAGGTTTTTTAACATTAATATGAATTCCCCTAGCCTGTATTTGGTCCCCTCGTGTCTGGAATTTTCAATCAGTGTAAACCGAGCTTTGGCTATTTTTCTCTTCTCCGCAGCTCAGACGCGCTGATCTCGAATCTCCTCGTTATTACGTCATACCGAGGAAAGGTTACCTCCCCTTTCTCTGCTTTGCCCACCCGGAGAATTTGGCTCAACAAAATGGTTTAATTAAAATGATTTAATTATTATTTGTGCACAAGCTATTCCATTATTAACCATGGCACGTGCATTTGGATTCTTTATACGCAAGTAATATACGTGTTTGCATTATTTTGGCATGATTTTATTTCTTTGTGAGGCAATACTTTTTTGATAAACAAAGTTGGCCATAGAAGTGTAAAATTTAAACTGTTTCAGACTAGTCTACTGTACTGTATATGTTTGATTTATGTAGGACATTTCTTTTAATCATGAGACATTTGTTTTTGTAATCAAGCTCTCAGATTACATCAAAATTTAGATTTAGATGCATGTGCGTTATATGAATTATCGGTTATTGTATCGTATTTTCATATCAGGGCATCTTTAGTTATGACTGGACAGGGAAGGATTGTAACCTGTTTTAATCCAAACTAAGTGATCGTAAATGCGTCTGGTCTTCAAAATGCAAAGTGTAAATCGAAAAAAAAAAAAAAAGATTAGTGAGGCCATTTCAGCAGTAGGTTATCTGAGCAATGTTAGAGCGCAAATTTCTCATTTTATCACTCACAGTAGACTCTGTCTTGTCTGTCTTAGTGACAAATAATGTGATGGGTGTGCTGCTTCAAGGTTAAACATGGACGGCTGAGCAACACTGCAGGTACACGCTCAATTCTCAAGAGTGAATCAAAATACTTCCAAAAACCACAAGGTTTATCACTGTTACTAATTCACATGCATAGATGTTAGCCAATACATCCATTATTTAAAGTCCAGCTGTTATATTTTTTTGGATCAACATGTTAAGAACACACGGTTTTCTGCACCGCGTGCGAAAGCAAATACACATTACTGTACATGCATTTCCAAAAGATGAGGATTCATGCTAAAGTTGATACGATAAAACCTGACGCCATTGTTACCGTTCGTATCATTAAGAAAGAATCGACAACAGTGTTGTTCCCTGACAGTAAGTGCATTCAGAATGAGTCAAGTATGCGTGTTGGTTACTGAAAAGCCTGTGCGTCAAGTCCAATGTATACAATTACCTCTGCTAGAGCACGTCGGTCCTGCACTTTGCGTACTCCTAGCTGCTTGACCACGTTTTTGGCACCTTCTGCCACAGCTGCCTCAATCTTCAGATGGTGCCTGAGCTCCTCCACCCGCAAATCAAGCGGACTAATAGTTTCGGAAGGGCGACCTGCACAAAAACACACATACACACATAAGAAATAGTGAATAATCCTTTAAAGAAAACTTTCATTACTGATTTACAATTCACTGACAAAATTAATTACAAACATTTCACAAAATAATAAATGTTTATTGTTTAATGGATATAATAAATGCGTATTTAATCACAAAAAACAAGTATTTAATTTAAAATGTGCAGTGAAATTAACCATTCATTTCTATATAAAACGTGAGCAAAAAACAAATATTGTTAATGCATTCTAATTAGGTCTGTTTTATGCACCAAATCAACAATAGAAGTATCTCAACATGACAAAAGTATATCACCCACTTTATAATCAACAGTGTAGACAGCATCTATTAAAAAGGGAAACATTGAATTCAGTCGTGTCATGCCATGCCACTAGCTTGCTTCCAATGCATCTGGTAAACCACACCCCATGACCACACCCAAAGTCAATACTAAAACGTTACCCTAATCCAAAATTGACATTTAAGCTTAGGTTCAAAATACATAATAATACATAGAGAAAAAAAGATCCAATTTTTTCAAAGCAACTCATCTAAAAAGATGGGTATTTCTGCTGTATTGCTGATGTCAAGGCTGTAATGTATGTCTGAATGCTTGAGGAGATTTGGCTCAACACACACTGTACCCTTGGCAACCTGTTCCCTGTTCCCTTTTTGATTATTATTTTGAGAATTTGGTTTGCATTGCAAGTTTAAAGATCAATGTAATTGTAAGACTAACATTTTTCAAGAAAGTTGCGACTCTCCTTCAAACACACTTTGGGAAACTCTGCCATAGACTATGATTTTGTTCATCCTGAAAACTGTTTTAGTGCTGTATCTTGGCTGTATAAGGGACAATATCCTATGAGGATATCTTTAGCTTGAAAAATCCATAAAAATCATAATTTCCAACATGTATTCTTTACTGATTAAAAATGTTTGTTTACCCTCTGGCTGTGTGGTCTCCCGCTCTCCTTCTCTGGCCTGGGTGACTTTGACAATCTGCATGCGAAGCAGCTCGATTTTCGTCTTGCTATCCTGCAGCATCTGCTGGGCAGTGGACAACATCTTCCGATCCTGGAGAGTGACAAGAGAAACAATAGATCAATAAGTAAACCTTGCAACTGCATTATACCAAATGGTAAAGACAACAACATAGAGAGAAAACAACAACATAAATAGTCAGGGACAACAAAGAAAGAAATATGAAGAAATCCATGATCCATCATGTTTCCCACATATTTTGACCAATTAAATTCCATAATTTTTTCCATTAATTTCCAGTTCATCATCATTATGATGATCATTTAAATTTTTTTAACAGATTTAGGTTAATTATTTATTATTACGACACCAATGTTTAGCCACCAATGTATAGCCAATGAATATCTATCCCTTTTTAGCCAATTAAATACTTTATAGTAGAATATGAATGTAAAATTTGTATTCACTACAGAAATTGATATGACGTTTACAGGAACAAAAATGTCCTGATGTTTCCAGGGAATGTGTTTTCCATAACCATGGGAACCCTTTAATAATATGCAGCCACAACAGCATTCATAAGTCCCAAAACACTGTAAACACTGTGGAGAAATCAAACAATTTTGTTCGAACATCCCAACCAGCCTGACACAGAAACAAAAGGGGAGTGTTTGAGAAAGCAGACACATTCTTGCCATTCCATTTGATGATTATTACTTTATTAGCAGGCACAAAAAAATAAATTAATTCAAAATTAAAAAAAAAAAAAACACAAAAAAAAGACCAGCGGGTCAAAAGTCCAGTAGTCTTCATTAAACTCTTCTCTTACTGATCATGAGAAGCAGCCAGGTGTACTCCACACCTAAACATACTCAAATATCAAACACTGACTATGCAATTTTCATCCCAGAGCTTTAGAAGCGCACAACAGATATATATATATATATATCCTGAAATGCAGCATCTACATTATGCAAATGCAAGAGACACACTGACTGAATGCGATGCCCAAAACAGCCTCATCCAGCCCCGGTGTAAACAATGTTGCAACATGAAACATGTGACCTTCTCTGAAACCTGCAGAAAAGACCCATTCAAGAGGTAAAGGAAGAACGAAACCATACCGTCCATAGCGCTCTCCCCCTCTCAATGCAGCTCAAGAGGTCATCTGTCATGTTTTGTGAACTTTCAGATGGCTGGTTGACATCCCCTCGCTCTTCTTTGACCCCCATCAGACGTTCCCTCCTGATGTGTTTTTCTCTCCATCCTCAAAACTGCTCATGTCAGTTTATCCTGTATAGCAGACACTGAGCCTCAGACATAGCAGATCAAGGATCAGTATCCGGGAAGCCACCATTCTTTCTTCTTATTGTTCTACTGTCCTTGTATCTCGCTCGCTCACTCACCACTCCTCCTCCTCCCTCCCCTTTTTACATTTTTTCTTTCAGCCTCTCTCTCTCTCTCTCACTCCGTTTAGAAATCTCCTTCCAGAGGAGTTAGCCACCTCTAACTGCTGCTGCTGCCGTGCCCTGCCTGGCTGGCCCAAACCCGAATGCTTCGGCATTGGTCGGCACAAAGTCACATGGGCTGCTGCTGTCGCCAGGCCTAGGACTGGAGAAACCGATTCAGTACCAGCAAGCTCTTCCATTTCAGACTCAAAGAGAGGATGTTTTAGTGTGCGAATGAGTGTTCTGAGCGTGTGTGTGTGTGTGTGTGAGATCAAGGCCCGGTACTCAAGCTGTCTGAATCCAGCACAAACATAAATCACAGAGCTGCCAGCACACAGTGTTCTCAGCCAGACGCCGCAGCATTATTGAAGCCCTGTCTGATAGAAATGCACAGACTCAAAGAATAAGTGGCAAATACACTCACGGCTAGCTAGAGTTCATGAGACTATCCTTCTAAAAGGGTAATAAAGAATGGGGGTGGGGGGACTTGGGACCTCCTTTGTGTGCATATTATCATGTTTCATAGCATTTTGGCAGTGACCCAAACTGATTTAAATACACAGAGCAGTGGAATGCGAGTTAATCATCTCCAAGATGCACAGGAGATAAAAAGGGACCATGAGAGGAAATCCTCACCTTGACAGAGCTGTTGGTGTAAGTCTGGATGATGTTCTCAGCTCCTTGTTTTACTTTGAGCTCCATGGTAAGCTGTTTTTTCAAAGTACGGACACGGCTGCCCAAGGGTGACGTGACCTCTTCCCAATGGCAAGGGTCTGGAGAGGTGGCATCGTCTGAGAAAACAAGAGTTTTCATCGATTTATTATATTATGAAAAGCAAATGAGACAAAGCCAAAAAAAATTACATAAATGTGATTCAGTTAGCCTTTTCCTGATATTCAAATTTGTTCAAAGGTGTGTAAAAACTAAAAGGCCAAAACTTTTATAAAAAATAAATAAAATAAAAAGTTGAAAAGTTTAAATAGGAAATGAATACTTTTGTTCAGGAAGGACACATTAAATTGATCAAAAGAACATTGATCATGACAGTAAAGATATTTATAACGTTAAAAATTTCTACTTTAAAAAGTTTATTTATCCAAGAACCTTGCAAAAAATGTATTGAGGTTTCTACAAAAATATTAAGCAGCATTATTGTTTTCAATATTGATAATAATGTTCTTGAACATCAAATCAGCAAATTGTGATACTGAAGAGAATGTATGAGCAAGAGTAATGGCTGCTATACATTCAGCTTTGCAGGTATAAATTACATTTTTTAAAGTTATTTCAAACTGTAATAATATTTCACAAGACTGAATAGGGGGGAAAATAGGGTGGAAACCTGATCAGTTCAATCGGTTTAATCTACAACATTTAAAATAAATGTATTAAAATATATACAAATAAAAATTATTAAAACTCAAAGTCTCAACATATCAATAGATCAAAGGGCAAACACAACCCCCATGTCTCACCTGACACAGTCTCTTTCTGTGTGGCCATAGCACGTGCATTCAGCTCCTGCAGCTCCCAGTGGAGCTGCTCGAGTTTTCGGCTAGAGGCTCTAAGCTGACCGTCCACATCGGCAGCATTCTTGCGGTTGGTCACCGCCCGTCGCAGTCGCTCAGCCGCCTCTTTGATCTTCAGCTCCCTCTGGATCTCCTGCCGGAGAAGGGCAATGGCATCCTCTACACGCTGCTGGAACTCAGGGTCCATAAGGTCACCTTCAGCCAGACCCCGCAGACAGCTGCCCTGTGGTGTTCAAGTGACATTGAGAGAAAAGCAGTATGAAAAAGTCAATATGCTTGCTTGTTTATGTCAGCCTTTTTGATAAAAACAGTAAGGCAAGCATCTGAGATGCTGTTAAAAAGGTTAAGTAAACATAGAATTTTACTAAACTAACCAAATAATCCATTATGTGTGAAGGTGATGATATTGATATATCGATAAAGTAGACTTACTATGAGCAAAGTTCGATTGGGTGAAAATAAGGTCACTTACTGATATTACACCATAAAGGCAAACACACACATATCTCATAAATACTCACAGACACTTACATATTTTCAAACTGCAGTGGTTGGAAAGAGCTAAAAGAAAGGAAGAAACCTACATTTTTCTACATAATGCCTATTTTCCGAGCAAGCCATTGATACGGCATCTCACTTTGAGACATAGAGGGCAGTGTTTCACACATTCTGACTGTCCCCGAAACAAAAAATGAATCAATGAATTTACATATAGAGTAAAGATGATGTCCTATAATTAAATTAATTATAAAAGTATTCAACAAATTGTCCAGTAGAGTTGGTCTAGCAGCCAGGACAGGACTTTCCTAACAGCAGTAAAACTGGAAAAACAGGTAAAGCACTTCAAAATAAAGAGACACTGCCATAACTATAACCTTTTCAAATACTTTCAATCACTAAAGACTTAAAAGTGACTAAGGTTAGGTTTTTTTTCATTCACACATAACTTCAGTTACATTTAAGCCTCAGGTGAAGGACACAAGAGGATGCCAAGTCTTGTCAAACTTGTTCAACCTGAAAATCTTTAGTGTTATTTAATTGTTTGTACATTACCTTATCCAAAACGACCATATAAAGCAAAATAATAGAATGAGACAGATCTAATTGTTTTATAATTTTTTTATTATTTTAGACTAGTTTCGCTATTTAAAAAAATACTTGTGGGTGACTTGTTGCATTACTCGGTCAAAAACATTGGGACTCACCATAAGTTAATGTAAACATGAGCGTATGACGCTGAACAAACTTTAACGATCTGACCGCTTTATTTTGACTTATTTGATCTTCTAACAGTAGGCTAACGTTAACAGTTAAGTTACTTCTCCGTTTTTCAAACGTAGCCGTATCAATAAGGCTGTCTAATCATTAAGACTATCTAATTCGTTTCTTACCTGTAGCGTCACGCCCGACATTGTGAAAGAGAGTCCGACACGCGCAGACAGACCACACAGATGCTGCTCGGACTAACCGACTCTTTGCTTGAGCTCTCGGCTGGCTCTGGCTCTCACGCGGTGCCTGATTGAATGACAGAAACCATATCCAGACTTCCAAGTGAATCTGAGAGAGCTCAAACAAAAAAGAGACATTCAAAGGGAATAAAAAAGTGTTGTGCTGTTGTTGTATACTGGAAAGAAGATACAGGTGACTGTCTGTCAGCTGGGAGGCTAGACGGCTCTCGAATTACCGGTAGTTTTTTTTTTTTTTTTTTTTTTATGGAAGTTGCATTGCCTTTCCCATTTCCTGAGGTTTGAAAAATCCTTGCCGCCTCCTTTTCAATGATTGGCTGGCAGCGCTGTCAGTCACAAGTGTTGCACTGAAGTCATTGGTGCAGAGACCAACAGCATACACTAGCTACTAAATTACTACAAATCCTACTATTAATATGAAATAAATATTTTAATATAGCCCACACAATAAATGCACCACGGAAGCGGCAACAAAGTTTCAACAAAGGCATTAGCATAAAAGTAAAAGAAAAATCTTGCTCTACAAAACAACAACTTTTGAGTTTATCAGTTTCGATTTATTATTCTTATTATGGTCGTTGTCATCTTTATTCACTAAATGGGGGTAAAAGTTTTAAAATACCTTCATATTTATATTAAAAACGTATAAACTGTTCAAGTTGAATAAGAACAATATATGGTATGCAATAATAATAATAAATATACATAAAGGCATGTAAATAATAAAGGTTTTAAAACTAATGCGTGCATTAAATTTAGGCTCCACTTGTCTCATGTCTCGCGATGGTTGAAAAGTACGAGATTCAACGGCGTATAAATCCGCTATTTCAGTTTTCAAGTGCGTCATTAATAATAGATACAATGGCGACTGTACTGGCGAAGAAATGCGCGTCTCCGCTATTTCTCAAAACGCTTTCAGCTCCATATTTGAGGATGCAATCTGGATATCACATAAATGTAAGCTAGCATGATTCATGTCAATCGACTAGGCTACTAACGTTTTCTGCCTGTGTTGTAACTGTTAGTTAAGTGGCTTCCTGTGAGGTTGTTACATCGCTTGATACATAATGACAGTAGTTGGTACTGTAGCCTACGTTACTATTAACACAAAAATAAGACATCGCATTTTTCGCATGGTTTCGTTTTAATGCTTTAAGTCAGTCTTTGTGTCATATCACTTTTGTAGGCTATAAGCTGAAAATAAGCTGGATGTACTTGTTTCTTTTAATGAGCCCAGGACTTCTATGGTATGTAACACAACATCTTTTGAAATCATCACTAAGACTTTTTTTATTTTATTTTACAAATGACAACTTTTTAATTTAACGGGAAACTTGGTACTAAACTAACTAGTTAAAATTTGGGGGCCATTGGAGATCGTCCTTATTTGTCTTGTAGCCTACGCACTGACACATGATACTGACTTTGAACCAAATAACTCAATTGTCCCCTCCCCTAAAATGTATTTTTGTTTTAAAGGTTGTGGACCACTATGAGAACCCAAGAAATGTAGGATCTTTGGATAAAAATGCCAAAAATGTGGGCACAGGGTTGGTTGGTGCCCCTGCATGTGGAGATGTGATGAAACTGCAGGTAATCTCCTCTCTGGCTTCGACTAACTTATGAATGACTGCTTTGTTCATCCTAAATAATACATTTATTCAGTGACTGGGTATGTTTACTACTCTAGGGTTATTGGCTGTCATTTATAATTATTTAAGTAGGTGAATCTTGCGGGATTCTTCATCACATGTCTGAAGCCTCGGGTGCTTGGGGATTTAAACAGGATGAATCTGCATTAAAGAACTCTTTATAAAACAATCAACAAATAATACAACATTTAAAACGGTTATACAAACTCACATAGTCAACAAATAACCCATATGTAAACGCTAAAAGTTATTGTTCATATGATTCTGTTGTTTAATCCATTTTTATCAGTATTTAATCATTATGATCTAGTTTTTATTTTATTTTTAAAACTATTCATTACAGAGAGAATCTGTGGTTCATTCCCAAATACTGATGATGGAAACTCATTTCATGCCACCCTGCACAGCACACATTTGTTATTTATTCTTAAGTATACTGTTTCTCTGTCACCTAGATTGAGGTGAATGAGGATGGGAAGATTGTGGATGCCAAGTTCAAAACCTTTGGCTGTGGCTCTGCTATTGCTTCCAGTTCCTTGGCAACTGAGTGGGTCAAAGGCAAATCTGTAAGCAAAAATTGTCACATTTGCTAGTTACAGTTCTTCTCGCTCTGGATTAAGTGTTTATCCTTTTTTCCAATCTGTATTGTAACATAGCTTGATTGTCAAACATTTTTGTCCTAAATCGTAGTATCAAACCAAAAACAATCTTCATTTTTACAGGTTGATGAGGCCCTCAAGATAAAAAACACTCACATTGCTAAGGAGCTTCGCCTTCCACCTGTCAAACTGCACTGCTCAAGTAAGATTTCTGATTCATCTGTGCTTGTACAATATTTTCTAGCATTATTTTTGGTGTTTAGGTTGACATTAACTGTTAACATTTATATATATATATATAATGCAAATCCTAATTGTATGTTCAAGATATTTTTAATCTATTACTGACCTGGTTCTCTGTGTTTTGCAGTGCTGGCAGAGGATGCCATTAAAGCAGCTTTGGCAGACTATCGTCTGAAACAGGAAGGTGAACCGGGTGAGAAGATCGCCGTGTCCGGCAACTAAGAGCTGCACTTGATCCTCTAAATCAGTGGTTCTCAACTGGTTCTTCACAACCAAATGTTGTTTCTTTTCTGACTGGACAGCAGGAAAATAAAACCAAATGCCAGTGTTAAAATGCGTTCCACAGTTAAATATTGATGTGGAAGTAAATATTGATATAAATTGATTTTACATATTGTTTGGTCTACACAGATTATGATAATTTTAGTTAATCTCAGGGTTTGGCTTTTGGGTCACTATTTGATGCCCAATGTAAATTTTAGGTCTTGAAAAAATACCAGTTGAGAACCACTGCTCTAAATCCTCCTTATGAGTTTAGACCAAAGCTCTCCAATTCTTGCACAAGTCTTTTAAACGCACAATATAAAAACACTGACCTATAGACTGTTACTATGTCCAAGCCATATTTGTTTAGATATGTTCGATATGTATTAGTGGTTTCACTTGCTAGCTGAATGCGCACAAATCTTGTTCTCTTTTAGTTTGAAGGAATGAAAATGTGATTCTGATGGTGACTTATCCTGCTGGTATTTTATTCAATGGTCTTTCAAATATTCATTTGTTAAATAAATAAAGCATCTGTAAACATCATTGGATTTAATGCTGCTTACCCATGGGAATTAATAAATATGAAGCACATTTAATGTGATGAAGTGATTTTCCTCTACACTTGGTTTCAGCATAGCTATTATATGGATTTTCCACTTGAAACTGTCATCCATTCTGCCTTAAAAAATAGAAATATTATACTCTATACTTATAATACTCTTCTTCTTTTCTGAGTGGAAAAATAAAATCACTATAGGTGGCGCTGTTTTGCCACCAATGATCAGGTCTAAAATAAAAACAGAATTTTGTAATAACTTTTACTGATGTAATTTTAGTTTGAGTAAAACTCAATGTCATATTTGTTTCATGAACTGTAAGGTGTAGATCTAAAAAAACAATGGTTGTGGTGAGTGAAGTAATGGCCTTTATTGACTTCATTCAAACTAAATCTAGACATACTTTTTTTTACCTTGAACATTAAAATTAAGAAGTGTGACTCAACTGGTCAAGTCCCAAAAAGATCAAGTCAAGTTTTTTGAGGATATTGTGCTCTTCATAAAGTACATGTTGAGACTAACTGATCTTTAGACTAAACTCTTAGAATGGTGGCATGGGACTTTGTGGCATTCAGCAGCTGTGACTCAATACCTCTCGACCTTGAAAGGAAATATTTAGAGCGAGAATATGTAAACAATAACCTGGCTCACAGCAAAGCTTTTCTATACTGAGGCTCCTCTCCTTAATTGGAGTAGCAAATGTGCTTGGTTTATTTTGTGTGTGTGTGTGTGTGTGTGTGTGTATTTGCAGCACATTGCAAAGTTGTGAGACATTAGAAAAGACATCATTAAATGATATAAATTAGCATTCTTCATGTATAAGCCTTCCCGTCTTTATGAATGTCATCACTAATAAAAAAACAATCAAGAAAACAAGAATACTAGTCATCAACAAGTCGAATGAATAGAGATTCACAACAACTAATCCTTAAAATGCCATTGTTTATGTTAAAGTCTTGCCCAAATGGCATCTATATCATTTACATTTAAGTAAATTAAAATACTAATTTTAAGCAGAGTACATTTATATTTGGTACATCAAAGTAAACAGTCACAAACAAAATGTTAAAGCCATACATTTTCCTGAAGAAAATCAGATAATTTGGTTGCACTTTATTTTACAGTACGTGCGCTCATGTGTACTTACTTTAAAAAGTATTGGGTAATATAAGCTTATTACATGAGTTAAGGTTGGGGGTAGATTCAGGGTTAGTACCTAGCTATTACCCAGTTATTGCAATTACTATAATAAGTACATAGTATTTACACAGGACTGTGAAATAAAGTGCTACCAATTATATCAATAAACCTTCATACCGCATTCTTTAGTTTTACAATGTGTCCAGTAAATACTCTTTTGTCAGTATTTATGTCTAAGTGTTTCGGAACTAAAATGCTGTTTTCTCTTCACTGATAAATGGTGAGTCTGAAGTAGCAACTTCCTGTTTGTTCGTGTTCTCTTGTATCTCTGAATTCTCTGGCCCAGATGGATGTTTGCTCTCTTCAGGGGGCCCAGAGTCCGAGGGGTCAGTCTTTTCCATGTCACAAGCAGGAACGCTGTCCTGGGACCTGCTGGGGCTGCTCTTTTCCACAGAATCCTCAATGGCAGACTGATTTGTGGTCTTGTCCTCAAGCAGGCCACAGCCATTCTCTTGACTCTTGTCGCACTGAGGACATTCCTTGTCATCGGCAGATTTTTGATCTTCTGCTGTTTCATTCTTTTCTCTCCATGGACTCTTGGCTGGAGTTCGGAGGTTCTTGGTAGCCAGCATGATGTCCTCCTGGAGCTGCCTGGCTGAATTCACCGGCTCCTCAGTGGATCTGGTGTTAGCTTTCTCCGGGACTTCATTAAAGATGCGCACTCCTCCAGTCTTGTCTCGCTCGTCCACATACATCATTGAGGGGAAAGCGCAAGGGTAGTATGTGCTGACTTTACGTCTGTGACTCAAGATGGCAGCCGAGCAGAGGATGGTGAGGATGAGCAAAAGTAAAGTGGTAATGACAATTATGGGAAGGTGGTTTTCTTTTAAGAAGTCCACCATCTGATTCAAGAATGATTTGGTGTGCTTTTCTCCATATATGGAGGTGGTCTTTACCGATTCATTGAGGAAGGAGGAAATGCTAGGTGTGGGGATCAGGTCTGTGCTCTCAGATTCCCACTGCCCACTGCCCTCCATAGAGTCATTTAAAATGACTGGAGTGCCATTCGCGGAGTGCCTGGTTAGCAGAGTGACGGACAGGCCGATGAGGCATCGGAGAGCTGAGTGGTCCATCCTGTGACCTGAGATGGTTAAAAAGGCATTTTAATTACTCCTTTTTACATTTTTAAACCACGTTTATTTTTTTAAACATCCCAGCTAGCCAAGAATCTACAGACCTTTGGCTAACATTTGTTATTTTTATCATTTGTTTACAAGGTTCTTGAGTTATGAATGCTATATAGATTGTTTGGTTAAGAGTAACATTTAAAGTTTCCCTAACATTGGCAAAATTATAACTTCTAATTTTTACTTCACGTTTTCACTGACATTTGTAAACCAAGAGAAAATGCCTTTCATACATACATAAAAAAGTTGAACATTCAAGACTGTAAACATTCAGAATAACATTTTCAAAGTTCCGTGCCACTGACACTAGGGGGCGAAATGCGAAAATCGTATGCGAAGCTAACGTGACTTGAGTAGTTTTTTAATTGCAAACATTTTACTCTTACTCAAATAACTATTAAGATTATTACTTTTACTTTGAGTGAATATTTCTATAAGTAGCCTACTTGTACTTTCATTTAAGGTTTATTATCAGTATTAATGCACAAATCAAGAACTATCAATAAACAATAATTTGAAAGGATTTATCAATCTTAAATGTTCATTTATAAAAAGTACTATAGTTAATTATTAATTTGTGTTTCTTCATAATTATGTATATTGATTAGGATAAATAACGTTAAATTCTACAACTTAACACTTAATTATATCTATACACTGTAAAAAGTGATCAGTTGACTTAACTTAAAAAGGAGGAAACCTGTTGCCTTAAAATTAAGTTAATAAACTGCATGCAAAATTGAAAAAAAGAAGTTATATGAACACATAGCTTATTTTTTTTAATTATGCCTGATTTATATTACTTAATAATGTTAAGACAATGGGTTTCCTCACTTTCTTAAGTTAAGTCAACTGATCTCTTTTTACAGTTATTTAGGTATAGTGTATAACTAATATAGTTTCTTAAAACAGCTGGTGAACCAACAACATAAATTATGACGATTTGTTTCTTTAAACAAAGATCTTTCATCAGAGGTCTCTCTGCTCTGTGCCATCTGTGCTCAAGCTGACGACCATAATCATCACCGGGCATTTGCTGCACAATGGAAATAGTATCAAGCTCATGTGGTGCCTCATTTTCCAACACACACATAGACATACACAGCATTAATATTCGTCTATCAGTGCTTTCATGCTAGCTTCAAAGTTCTGCCCACGTCTCATTAACTTCCTTTTATGTAAATCTCTGTCTTTTAGGGTCAACTTGCCAAGGTCAACAGCAAAAGTACATTCAGAAATGATTCTATGTCACAGAATCTTTCAAACGGTTAGAGAACAGTTTTAAACTTGGTTAGCCACATCTGGACATGGACATTTTAAAGCTGTGCATTCCTGTAAGGCAAGTCATCTGTCTATCGTTACATGGACAGGAATGGCATTACAAAAAAATCTAAAACTAAAGTGTTGAAATCTGAATTCATACTTACTTTCAAGTGCTGAAGTTCTAAAACATGCGACTGGAGATGATCTAACATGGAGAAGAACGCTTCTGCTGTTTCCTCCTCTCAAGCTGAATGTCTGTTGTAACAGACTGCACGATGAAGAACAGTTGGATTGGTGAGGGGGGAAGAAACTCTAGTTCTCCCCTCCTCCTCCTTTTTCTTCTGCTTCTACTCTGTCCAAGAAAGACTGACTGGGCCAGTTCCAGACACACTGTTCTCGTTAAAGGCTGGTTGGGGGAGAGCCGGGGTTTTTTTCCTCCTGCCTGTGCACTGGAGAACTTCAAGCCACCAGATGTAACAGTTTGTTTCTAAAGAATATTCTCCAGATTTTTAGTTTCATCCATCCTTTATCTTGAATCTGAAAACCCTGATTAAACCCATTCTACTAATCATTAAATCATCAAATCTGTTTGAGGGTGAACTACGGGTCTCCTGTAAAAATACTTTGGGTTTGTGTTTGGTCTTCAAACAGAAGCTATCAGATCCCCGAGGAAGAGGTTTATGTTTCCTGTGCTCACGGGACCAGGGGGTGGAGGACACACGTGCCGTGAGCCACTGCTGGAACAATGGACAGGGTGTTGAGAGCAGAAATATATAGGGCTGCAGTTTGCCCTAAAACCAAAGAATGGCAATATAATGGGCTGAAAATGATGGAAAGGCTAAAGGGTACTGTCTCGGTATTAAAAAACAAAAAAACAAAAAAAAAACAATTATAGGAATATTTGTATCTCATGGTCCCTTAGAATTAGTTTTCAATATGGCAGTCCTTGAGGCATAGGACTTTTAATGACTTGTCAAGACCTACAAGATCATGAAAACATCTGCTCTAAGAGCACCTAAGCTAATTTTGAGAGGGATGAGAGTTGAGGATGAAGGATGTAGTGTCTTTTTCTTGTCATTCTTTCTTTATTTCAATAAACTTTGCAGAGAACAGACTCAGAAAATAGTCTTTACGTGAAAAAAATTACATTAAATTATTTTTTGCTTAGCATTTTCCACTCTTGCCTTTTTTTTGTAAATTTACTTAATTTTATAACCTCGATATTTTCCTTTTTACACGTTTGAATTGAGTACTCTAATATAGAATTTACTTTGTTTTTTTAAATTATCGCCTGAACTTACTTTTCCATGTAAATTACATTTTTTTTTCTCTGTAGTATTTACTTCACCACAAAATCATTTGTACAGTGTAATTATGCATTTAAGAACAGTGTAATAATAGTTAACTACATGTACTTACTACAGGGTTGGGGTTAGAACTGGGGTTTGTTTTAGGGTTAGTTGCATGTAATTATTCATAATTTATAGTTATTCCAACAGACGTGTAACAATGACGCTCTACAATTAAGTGTGACCCAGGATTTTTGTTTAACATCATTGTAAACCGTCCTACAAACACCAAGAAAATGACCACAAACTCCATGAAGAATTATCAATGAAAGGATTTATTGTAGAGTCAACCTTTTTTTATTGTAGGTGAAGTTTGGAATGCATGCACAAGACTGTTTAGGACACAGATAAGTGCTCAGATTCATGGATGATGTCCTCCTGCAGTGGTCAACTGAGGAGGTCTGTCTAAAACCAGAAACACACATAGAGGCACCAATACATTTACAGTACATATACATCAGAAGAGCTCGCAGGTAGCCACTGCCTCGTAAAGCCAAGTTCATGTATCAGAGCATGTGTCAGCCCAATATTCTGAAACACGATGAATAATTCAAAAGTGGGGGCAAACATAGATAATGATAGCAAAAAAATGGCCATCTGATACTATTTCTGTGGACAAATAAAGTCATGCAAATGGCAAGTATTGAGCATCCAATGTTTCTGACTTAAAAGTGTTTGATTTCCTGAGGTGCAACGGTAATTTCATAATTACTATAAAGTTACAGCGGTAGGTTTTTGATTTATGATGCCTATGCATGATTAATATATTTTGAACAAGTTTAGGTTTAAGTTCACATTCATTCTGCAACGTTACCGTTATTGCTTCTGGATAGACTGTAACTGATAGTGTTATGTTTTGAAATACCCTGTTATTGGATGCTTTATAAATCAATTATGATGATCTCACAGCCAGGCAATGGAGGAGAAGACAATGTGCTTAATACTTCAGTGGTCATGATCATCGCAAGGAACAATATATGGACTGATTTTAAAATCCGAAATGTTGAACTTTAATGGTTATGGGCATTTCTTAGATTTCACTAGAAAAACCCAAACACTACAAGATAATTGGGCCGATTTTGGGCCCAATTCTCCTCTTCCGACAATCCCAGGTAAAGTCCTGATTATCCGACAGATTATTGACAGATTATCTTATCAGATTTTCCTGTGGTGTGAGGTGCGTTAAGGGTGATTGAATCTGCTCGGGACCACACTGATCTCAAATCGTATCCAGGAAGTATCCAATATTTACGACCAGAAATTCTGTTGTGTGAGGGGAATCCCAAAGACACACTCATGCACTCTGTGGTGAAGAGATGAGTCCCACCTTTGGACCCAAGCAAAGGACATTTTAAGATTTTGCGAAATTTCCAGTGTTCACAGTCGGGAATCAGTTGTTTTTTTGTTTTTTGTTTTTTTGTGAATGGAATCGGTTGAAACTTATAAATCTGTAATAGTTTTTTTTATCATCATGTTTGTGGTCTCTCACATTTTGAAAATCTGATCATGTGGGCCAGCCTTAAATCATATCCGTATCATCACCAATGATTCATTTATGAAGTACCAATGGCCTTTCCAATCACACATTACTGCCTTTTCTTCTTATGTCCCACTTTGAATAGTATGACATGTAAAATTCATGTTTTTCAATAAGCCACTATCTACAACTGGGAAAAACATATAAAAGTAGAAATAAAAGGAGAGGTGACCATCATCACCTCAAATTTGGCAGCACAACAAAAAAGGAAAGAGAAATACTGATTTGCATATACAACGACACTCTGTAACATACTGGTAAATATCAGAATACTCATGGAAACAATGTTACAATAACTAAAAAAGTAAGAACATTTTTAACAAAATGTAAAACATCAGTTAAAACCAGTGAGCGCTCTTTGCCACAATTTTGCTTCTGTTATGCGAATGCTTGGGGGAGACTTGACAAAAAGTAAAAGTCCATCTTGGAATGTTGCTTGAAGTTGTCCATGTGAGAAACACCAAGCGGAATGATCGAGTCAAATTGAGAAATTTTGGCAGTGACTGACCTCCCCTGCCCACCTGAATCTCTCTCTTTCTCTCCTTACTGACGCTATGGCTCAGACCACCACCAGTGTCTTAGATTGCCACTTTAGCCACTTGCTCTTCCAGTTTGGCGATTCTCCTGTCCTGCAGCGTGACCAGATCTCTAAGGGACTTGACTTCTCGCAACAGCTCCTCTAACTTCACTTCATTCTTCTGCAGAGCAGAATAAAAGAAACAGTGTTTTAGCACCAGTTATTAGAGGGGAAATACAAACAAGCCAATGAAGCATTGCCCTTACTCTGGTTAGCTGAGGAGAGGCAGGTTTCTGAGGAGTTGCTGGCTCCTCCACCTTCTTGGTTGCCTTGTTCTCAAGCAGATTTTTCTTGACTACTTTGAGGTCACGGTTCTTGCCCGGGACATAACCATGTTTGAGCGAGATCAGGATTGGTTCGCCATTCTTGCCTTCGAACCACTCCTCAGCCTCCAGCGCCGGGTCTGGACCTGCTGTGTCCGGATAGAGGTCGTCCTGGAAGAGGTCTGACTGCCAAGAACAGAAGAGACAGGAAATACCGTAATGAGTATTTTGGAGTCGTGTATTCAAGCTGTTTGTTTTCTCTGAAAACATTTGCTGCTTTAATGTTAACTGAAATCATGTGCCTCCCCTTTTCTTCATCAATTAATGACCATTAATTCACACTTTTTATTAAGCTTTGCCAGTGACACTTAACTTAAAACTAAATCAACTGAAGGTCATTAGAAATTATTTTAATAATGGAAATTTTAGGATTATATTGAGGAATAACAATATCATACAGAATAATTACATAAACATCAAACATAATCCAGTAAAAAGTACCTTTCTAGGGACTGTCATGATAATTGGCTCACACTTTCTCTCATGAAGTTTATAAAACCTGTGAGAAACAACAGACATGTTATTGGTGGCATTGTGTTATTATTGGTGTTAACAGCACAGTGATCTAATTTTGTTTTATTTATGTTATAAAAGATTTTTGTTTTAATTTTTTTGTTATTTATTGTTGTTATTTTGAACTTTATTGTAATCAAAAAATCCTGCTAAAACATGTTTCCACAAAAATATTAAGCAGCACAACTGTTTTCAACATTGATAATAAGAAATGTTTCACGAGCACCAAATTAGCATATTAGAATGATTTCTGAAGGATCATGCAATGGTACAGTAGTTTATTATAAGCTGGTAACCTCTTGCTCATGCATGTTTGAAACAAATTAGGGTGAGTAAATATTGTCAGAATGTTACATTTTAGGTTAACGGTGTGTTTAAGTTAAGAAAGCGGTCCTTATCCTTCAAGATGACAATGTGTTTGTGAGTTTTGGCATAAGGCTTAATCTACAGACGTGAAAAACCCAAATGAGCCAAGGCCTCAATTACACAGTGTGATGAAATGGCTGGTGAGAAGCAGAGGAAGGAAAAACACGTATTCCCCGCTCGGTTGATGAGAGATCCTGCCGCTGGCTCACCGCCTCCTCTCTGCATTCATCCATCCCTCCTCACTTCTTTCCTCCCTTGGCTTGATGGGACAGCTGTAATTAGGGAGGGGTGACTGTGGCAAGGCATTCTGGGTCTGTGTTCACAAGAGGGAATGATCATAGTATTTAGGAGATGTGCCCAACTACAGGGTAGCGCAACATGTCTTAAAGAATACACACAATCTCAAACACGCATGCCCTTACATGCCAACGCAAACAGGCCATGGTCCAATAAGGTCCACCAAACCCTTGCAGGAAGTGCCTAGCTGTGGGCGCTTGAGTGCATTTTGGCAGCACGGTGTTTCTTGTTTTGTTTTTCCATTTGAGATGCTTTGCTTGCTATGACGCGGAATATCCGTGGAAGTGTTACTAATATATCATTTCACAGATAGTAGAGCCAGACCGATATATCGGCAGACCAATATTATCGGCCGTTGTTAGGCATTTTCCAAACTATCGGTATCGGCAGTTATAATGGCCGATAAATTAATATTTCAAAATTAAAATAAAAACGGAAGAAACACGCTTCAAACATGTCATGAGTGTTGAAGTTGTATAGTTTGTCCACCAGAGGGCAATGTTCTGTTGCGACAATAAAAGAAACAAGTTTCTGTTTAAAAGGCATTTTCTTATTATTTTATTTAAAACGTATACATAACTGCAAATAACTAATGTTAGGGGAATCTGTTCATTTTTTGTTGCGCGTTTCGGGAAAAAAAATATATCGGCCGATATATCGGAATATCGGATTTTAAAACCAACAAATATTTGTATCGGAATCGGCCTTCAAAATCCTTTATCGGTCGGGCTCTATTTTTAACTAAATAAAAACGTATCTTTGCTGCC